>MU225802.1:1551136-1563850 GCA_018584345.1 Thuja plicata | reverse complement strand
TTCTGAGTTCAAACGACCAACTTACTAAAAGTAGTAAGTTTCCAAAAATAGCAGCTTTGTACAAAATAGCCCTTATTGAATAGAAAAACACATATTTTTGGGTGATGCAAGATTGCCCTTACACCCAAGATGCTCCTGCATCAAGGTGACATTATTGTCTATCCCTGATGTGAAACTGTTGTGTATTTTGCACTCGCGAGAGTTTTTACCAGTGACTGAGGACAAAAAATTTAATGTCAAACTTCATTTTTTGGCTTCTACATGCGACGCAAATACTTTTTCTTCATTTTTGCCACTTTTTGAGTCTATGGGCTTGGTTTTCTTGACTGTAGGGGCATTTATTGGCCCATGGCCTATCATTTCACGGATCATGTATACATATAAATCATATTTGTTTTGATTTGTTCCACTTGTGTTGTCCCTTCTTTTAGAAGAGTGCCTTCATTTCTAGGTTGTTCTCTATCACTTCCATGATCGGATTTACACACAAGATATAATTTTTTGATCTGCTCTGTTGACTTGCAATTTTTTAGCCTAGCTCCAATGTGGTTGGAGTTCGAATTTCATTGTTGGATTTGAGTTATGCCGGATATATAAAGGAAAAGTTTGTACACATTTTCTGGGTTCTTCTCTGATTCTTTACAGTAGCCATGCCCTGCAACTGTAATTTCCTCTTTCCTTCCATGAATGAAAACCCTTGTTTTACCTTTTCTTTCCATTTAATTATATTGTGCAATTTTATACTTTGTGTTGGTTGTTTATTTTTTATTTTCTTAGTTTGTACGTTGTGTTTAATGTTCTTGTGAATGTTGTGTTGTGAATATTTTCTTCCTTTCAACACTTTATTAGTTCTAACTCACATACAGGTTCCTAGGAGATAGATCAAAGTTTAGATTTGGGTAGTTGGGTGCTTTATTAATGTTTTGTATAACTATAGGTAGAGAGATCCATGTTTCAATCTATTGCATCACCTTGTTTCCCTTCCAGGATATCCTTCTTCCCCTTTTCCTCAAAAGCTAGTAGTTTAGGTGCACCCTGATCGTAAGGAAGTCAACGATCTCTGGAGCTTCAATCTCACATGCGCAAGTCCCACACTTGAAGGCTATCTAAATGTTTCAAAAGGTTGCTTTAGGGTCATATCCCAAGCATGGGTGCAAACTTTTGTGACAACAATAATCTTTCAAAACAATCAAGTATTTTATTTTAGCCTTCTTACCCATCTTTTGAGTATCATTTTCTATACTCATATTTTTCCTTTTCCTCTTAACCCTTTCAAAATCTTTTGCATCATCTTCCCTAGCCTTGTCATTGGTTGTATTTTGAAATAAAGGATTGAAGAAATCAAGGGAGACAACTTTATTTTTAGGCTCAAAATCAAATGGGATACCCTCTTATCAACATATGTGTTTAAATCAGGAAATTCTAAAGGGATGTGGTTACGGTTTGATTCATCTTCTCTTCCTAAAATTTCTAAATTCCCTCTTTTAAATTATATTTTGTTGATGGTTTCTATACTTCATGATCTCCTATTTTAATAATACCATTAGGTTCCAATGTCTTTCTACCATCATGGATAGCATGGGTGACATTCTAGGCCCATATTATCTCTTTTAGAATGTCCAGCACTAATTCCTGAGCATTTTTCTTATGATTACTTTCATCCCTACTCACCAATCACCTCCTTTCTTTCCTTAAGGATTATGAGTCATTCTCAATAGGGCATTCATTTCTAATTGATTCACGATTAATCACATTCTAAACTATTCACATTAGGGAATTCACCATTCTCATTTTCCTTTGGATCATTTTCAAAAAATCTATTACCATTATTTCCTAGCATGTATCCATCAATGGCTTCATCATGTTTATTTTTATGTGAGGATACATTATTATCATTTAAGTTATCACTATTTTTTCTTCTGTTCTTCCATGTGAGACAATCTTTTTTGAAATGTCCATCAATTTTACATAAAAAAATAAGAATTTATCCCTCACAAGGGCTCTAGTTCACATTGATACACTATTTATTTAAATGAAAATTCAATAATATCGGGTATGTCAACACCTTCATTGAGCATAATAATAACCCTGACATTTAAATGTGGCATTGAGAACCTATAATTTCCCACTTGCAAAGATTTCCCAAGGGATAAGAGAATTTCTGTAATGAAAGCCCAACATTGCATTGGCACATTTTAAGACATACCCATCTAGGAGTAGAATGAAAGATAATCTCATTTCAATTGACATCAGGTGACCGAGGTACAACTTTAAAATAGATTTACCAACATTCTAGTATCTTTTTTTTCTAAAATTTTCCCTTGCATTACATGACTCCTCAGAAAAATAACAAGTATTCTTTTTTGTATAATTCTACAAAAGGAATCTTTAAGACCTATTTTCTTTCCCCAAACATTACATCCATGTATCAAAGAAACTTCTTGCAGGAATATTATTACAATCTAATCACACAAAAAAGCAAAGCAACATTCTTAAGCCCGGTTTCTTCCTTTGTTAGGGAATTAACTATAGCTTCATTGGGAGATAACCTTAAATCCCTTGGAGGGAATGTGTCCTTACCTTCTTTGATTTTGAGTCCAATAGTTCCTCTCTATCCCCTACACTGTCTCTTCTCATTCTAATATTGAATCTCACTTCTTCTAATGGTGTTTCAAGTGTTTCCTCTAGAAAATCCTCCTTGAAGGATTTAGTACCTCCATTTTCAACTTTGACAGAACCCTCCCCACATCAATTTGAACACATCCATCCATACCACTCACACATGGAGAACCATCCCTTATGCGAGTGTCCATAAATGTACGAACTCAGAGACTTGATTTAAATAATAATAATAATAATAATAATAATAATAATAATAATAATAATAATAATAATAATAATAATAAATACAGTCCCTAAGACACACACAACATGAACACAGCCATACATACACAACACAGAGAGATGGATATCAGGGAGCCAACAAACTTGTCGAGGAAGTATTATTTTTGGGTTGTAAAGCTCCCCTTTCTCCTTCCTTGATATTATTTTCTTCAATTGTGCTGCTTATTTTACAAATAGTATGTTTGTTATTAAATATAATTATTTTAATACATAAATAATTTTATTATGTTTTATTAACAAACTCATCATTAAACTCTACCTTTTATTGTCATGAAAAATGACATGATCTTTGATTATAAATTTGACACTAAAATAAACTAGTATAGATATCTTAAAGCTCATGTCTATAGATTTAGAAACACATGCACGAATCAAAAACCTCAAATTGCTAGAGCAATCAGAGAAAATAGAGAGTGGTTTTTAACACACAAAATTTTATTACAGCTTTCAACAACATTACATCTTGCCTCGTTAAAGGTCCTTTTCAAAGGCTTAACACACTTATTCCGACTACATTTCAAATATAAGAGGACTATCTTTTATAGAATTTTTAGCCCCTAAAAATAGATATTAACTAGATTATTTATCTCTCTTGCATTTGAAATGCAAGACTAAAGTAAATATCCATGCAAACTCACAATCCTAAAATTACACATTACAACAAAGAACATTGATGGCATGAAATTGCATGAAGATCTCCCAATTGTATGGAAGAACTGGAGTGCATGGCAGTGAGGCTCACACATCACTTCTCAACAATGTCATTAGATTAGAGCGAGTAAATTTCCACAATACATAAGATAATTAGTATGTTATTTCTGAATTTGATTGGGTGCATATTTTTCTCATTGCTATCTATCATCCTGATGATGGATTATGGAGTGTGATCCAAAATGTTGATGCAAAAAATATGCATGCAATCGAATCCAAAAATAATATATTGAATGCCATTAGACTCCACCTTTCATTTCCATTATAAACTAACATGACCTTTGATTATAAATATGACAATAAATTTAACTAGTATAGATATCTTAAAGGCACCTATGATAGTGTTATAATTTAATAAATATAATTCATTGGGTGATATTTGAGTCATGCATAGAGGTGAGGCTCATGCACCACTTCTCAAAAATGTCATAGACTCCACCTTTCATTGTCATTGTAAAATGACATGATCTTTGATTATAAAATTGATAATAAAATAAATTAGTATAGATATCTCAAAGACATCTATGCCAGTGTTATAATTCAAAAAATATAATTCAACAGGTGAGATTTGAGCCTCAAAGTCAAATTTGTGACCTATGGGGAGAAACCCCATGGTCCAGGCCCACAGCCCAAGCCCACGACGCAAGCCAACTTTGTTACCCATGCAAACTTGAACGTTAATATTCTTTATTAGTATATATAGAAAAAAATAATTTGTGTGATTTAATTAATTATAAAATATACACATATGAGAAAAAGTGGGACAAGACAAGGATAAGAACAACATTCAATAAAAAATAATAATATAATAATAAAATAATCTTAATAGATTTTTTGCTTTCGACAAGAGTTTATAATAAAAATATAATAATATAAAATTTTGATACTGAGTTCATTTTGCTTGTAAAGACTTTGATAGAAATATAAAAATATAAGAACAAAACATATTAAAACATAATAATATAATCATCTATTAATAAAAATTTAATATTAATGGCTTGTTAATGGGCAGAGTTGGGTTAATCCAACAACGAAGTCTAGTGAAGATGTGAGGTGGACCTGTCTGTTAGAGGGAAGGATAAGGATCAATTTTGATGGTGATTCCAAGGAAAATCCTAGGCCCTCTAGAATTGGATTTGTTGTTAGGGCTTGGTGTGGAAGTGTTCTCTCTATGGGGGCGATGAGGATTGCTAAAGGTACTAATAATATAGTCGAGGTAATTGTGGATCTTCATACTATTAAACTTGGCAGAAGGTTAGGAGTTTTGAGAATTTATTTGCAAGGTGATTCTCTTATCATTATTAAAATTGTCATTAATGGTAGTGCACAAGCCCGACACCCACAAAATACATTTTTGCAATCCAAAATTATTTTTCTTCCCTTGAGGAGTTTCAAGTAAGTCATTTACAAAGATTTAGAAATGAGGTAGCAGATGCCCTCTCAAAAGGGGCACTAATGTTTAATGACGAAGGGGTAGTACAAGAGGAGAATTTTTGTAATCTCACCTTTAATGAGTGACATCACTCATTAGTCACCAACTGGCAGCAACATTAATGATTGTTGTAGAGTTTGTGTTGATATGACAGAGGTTTGTGTGTGTCCTCTTAAGGTGGGTAGGTGTCATTTTTTTTCATTATGTGGTTGAGGTGTGCACTCGCAGTGTATCCATGATGAAAGAAAATTTTACATTGCTAACGACTCGACAACGAGCTGCATTTTATGGGTCAGTCATGACTCAATGCTCGAAGTGCCTGTTTAATTGCCATGAGGAAAAATTGTTGAATGTGGTGTTGGAGGTGTTGGGAGATGATTTCATTGATGTGAAGCATCATTACCACTCCAAAACGAACGTCTTGTCTCTGATTTTGGCTTGGGGCCTAGAATTGGTAGAGGACGAGGGAGTAATTTGATGGGTGATGGAGTCTCTGGTGAAAGAAGACTTGCCTTTTTGGCTAGATTTTTTGATGGAGTGGTTTGTCCCAAGGGTTGGATTCAATGTGCAAGAAGGAATTTCTAATATGAGGGTAGCAGAGGCTTACGAATTGATTCATTTTATTCATCGACCTTTAGGTGTTAACAATGATGAAAAGCAAATGTGAGCATTATCAGGCAAGGAGTCTTTGAAGATATTTTTGCACCGATGAGAATACATGATGAGCCATGCCTTTGTCATGGTGAATGTGTTGGATGATATAAGTTTTGGTTATTAATCATGCTGTTGATATTCATGTTTTGTCACTGATGTCAACATATATTTCTATGAAGAAGACAAACTAGCTACGTAACTGGATGAAGTGTATGGACACTGTACAGATGATTCAGAATGATCGAAGTTGGACTTATGTAGAAGGATGTCTGTTGACCTTATCCCTATGGTCTCTTAAATTTATATTACCTACTATGGATGTTACAATTGATTTAGTGAAGACTAGTTTTCTGGACTGTAACTGTGATTCTGGACAGAGCACGTCTCTGTGTTTCGGGTATATCTTTTTGGCGAAGATATTTCAGAACTTACAAGCCTACTGATGGACATCTGACATATGATAGAGTAATGGGTTGAGTTCAATTTTTGATTAGTGACTGACGACGTCAGCTATGGCATGTATTCTGGAGAAGACCTATTTCCTTACCGACTTCAGACATGTAGAGTGTGAAATTAATTGTGAGCATGAATTGTGGATCTAAAAGTATATGTAATGAATTATAAATGTTGTATACTTGTTTTATATACCATGTGTATCTTAGCAAGGGGATATGTAATTATTTGTATGATGGAAAGCCTTAATTGGCCGACCTAGATAATTATGTATGAGGAAAGCTTAGCTGGCCGACCTAATGAATTATTGTAAGAGGGTATATATGAAAGATAAATTCTTGAGAAGAAGTGTGAAAAAGAAAAGAAATAGATGAGGGAAAAATTGCGAAGCTTGTTGACTACTGGATACAAAGCAGAATTGATACATCATTAGAACTGACCAAGCAAAGATAGTTGTTATCAGACAGTTCACTGGAATGTGTATTTGCCTTATACACTTGATTCAGATTGTAAATCCTTGAGGGTGGATTTAAGATTCTTTGGGCAGTGTGCCTTGGAAGTGAGCCTACTATTTTCTTTGACTCCTAATAGGGTCTGTCTCCTAATAGGGACTATGTACTGAAATATTGTAACAAGCTCCTAACAGGGATACTATACTCTCAGTACTTTATTTGTGGGTTTTAATTCCCACCAGGGTTTTACCTTTAACAGGGTTTCCTCGACAAAAAATATTGTGTTATGGTGTTGTCTATTACTTTGTTATCATTTACATTTGCAAATTTGGTTTATAAAGTATACATTTTAATAATCTAGATTACAAGTGATTCACCCCCCCCCCCCTCTCNTACAAGTGATTCCCCCCCCCCCCCCTCTCAGTTTTCTTGTGGACTGTTATTCCTAACAATTGGTATCAGAGCTATTGGTCCTCAGAGAGAAATTTTAATAGCTTGAGGTGATCTTGAAGATGACTTACTAAAGGAAGGATAGTCCAAAGTTTGACTCAGAAAACTTTGACAATTGGCAGAACAAGATGAGAACACATTTGCTATGTCTAGGAATTGACTACTAGATGACAACAAAGAAGAAGGACAATATAGCGACTGTGGATGAATTAGAGAAAGGCAGTGAAGATCAAAAGGAGCTATTCTTGTGCAATATGGTTGCAAGGGAATCCTTAATCAGTGCATTGTTAGAAGGAGAATTTACTGAAGTAAAGGACTTGGACTCTGCACATGAAATCTGGTCAAGACTGGAAGCACTATATGTTGGAGAAAATTTCACAAAACAAGCAAAGTTACAGAACTGGAAGACAAAGATGGAATCACTGAAGATGAGAGAAAATGAAAACATTCGAGCATATGCATAGATAATTATTGAGGTAGTTACTGGTATTAGGAAATCTGGAGGAACTTACAGTGAGGAAGAAGTTATTGCAAAGATACTCAGATATTTGACACCTGGATATAAAACCAAGGTTTAGGCTATAGAGGAGATCATACACTTGACACCAAAATTCACCAGAGAGATGTTGATTAACAAGCTAACTAGATTTGAAGTTGCAGAATTGGGAGACACTCTACCTAAGGTTGAGTAAGCATTCAAAGCAACCGTGCACAAAATTAAAAGAATCCTACCTGGAAATGAAAGCACAAGCAATAATAATCTAAAAGAAGAACTTGGAGCCTATGCTGATGAATGGGAACAAATACAGGAAGAAGAAAGAAAGATAGATGAAATTGTTGTACTGATTTCCAGAGGAGAAAATAGAGGTAAGGGTAAGTTTGAGGGAAAATTACCTTTGAAATATTTTTCATGTAACAAGATCGGTCATTTTGCTTCTAGATGTCCTACAAGAATTCCAAAGCACAAACCTAAGTTTTTCAAGTCTAAGTTCTCAAAGGATAAGGAATACTATTATGATAGTGAAGGTATATCTAATGATGAGAATAGTGATTATGATGAAATTGGATTTATTGCTATTAAGGATGATGAACCTATGCATGAAGAAAAAGAACTAGTATCTCGAGTTGAAAAGAAATTTGAATGGGTCATAGATAGTGGTTGTTCACATTATATGACTGGAGATAAAAATAAGTTTGTGAGTTTGAAAAGACATGATGGTGTTGTTGTTAGATTTGGTGATAATACTCCTAAACTTATTATTGGAATTGGATCTATTTCCTTGGATGGAAAGACTAACACTGACAATGTATTACTTGTTGATGGACTTAAGCATAATTTGTTGAGTGTTGGATAGATAGTGGACAAGGGTTATCAATTGAACTTCATAAACATAAAGTGTACTATCAAGAGAAAAACATGAGACTTGATAGCATCTGGTACTAAATCCAGAGGTAATGTATTTGAATTGAACACATCTGAAGCTTCTTGTTTTGTTGCAAAGGTTGATGACAACTGGTTATGGCACAAAAGATTTTGTCATGTTAATTTTGATAACATTGTGAAGGCAAGTATGACAAAGGTAGTAAGAGATCTACCTAAAATTGTAAATCCATCTAACACTATGTATAGAGAATGTGTTACAGGGAAACATACTCGAAGCACTTTCAAAAGCAAAGCTTATTCAGCAAAAGGGAAGTTGGATCTGGTGCACACAGGTCTATGTCATCCTACAAGAACAAGATCGTACTATGGTGAAAGGTATTTTATACTGTTTGTTGATGACTTTTCTAGAATGATGTGGGTTACATATTTAAGAGAGAAATCTGAAGCATTTGACAAGTTCAATTTGTTCAAAGTAAAATTTGAGAATGAATCTGGTTTAAAGATGAAATGTTTGAGATCAGACAAAGGAGGAGAGTTTACATCAGAACTGTTTAATACATACTGTGAAGAAAATGGAATACATAGACAGACTTCAGCTCCTAGAAATCCACAACAGAATGGGATAGTAGAGAAAATAAATAGAATCATATTAGATGCTACAAGGACTATGTTGCTGGAAGGAAATATATCACATGTTCATTGGAGAGAAGCAGTTGGCACTACTGTGTACACATTAAAATATTTGGTAGTAAATGTTATATCAAAATAGATGATGAGATAGGCAAGTTTGATGCTAGAAGTGATGAAGGAATCTTTCTTGGTTATTTCACTAAGAGTAAAGCATATAAATGTTTCAATTTGAGACTAAGGAAACTAATTGAAAGCGCCAATGTGAGGATAGATGAGAAATTTCAAATTCAGGAAAGAATGTATGATTGTGGTTAGATATCATAATCAAAATAAGTTGTTGCTAAACCTGAAGGACCCTTAATGATTGAGAATGAGATTGAAGAAGAAGAACATGGTGAAGCTACTGAGACATTAAAGACACCAAGGTATGTCAAGAAAAACCACCCTGAAGACCAAATTATTGATGATGCAAGCAAAGGCATGATGAATAGATCTAAAGTCAGAGATGAGATCTGTTTCATTTCACAAGTTGAACCAAAGACTATTGACGAAGCATGTAAAGATGAATCTTGGACTAAAGCCATCGAAGAAGAACTAGAACAGATAAAGAAGAACAATACTTGGGAATTGGTTCCAAGACCTAAGAACAAGATTGTGATCGGCACTAAGTGGGTTTTTAGAAACAAAATGGATGAGGAAGGGACAGTGGTAAGAAACAAGGCTAGACTGGTATGTAAAGGCTACTCACAACAAGAAGGCATAGACTATGAAGAAACATTTGCACCTGATGCTAGTTTGGAAGTTATGAGACTATTCCTTGCTTATGCTACACATAAAGACTTCAAAGTGTATCAGATGGATGTGAAATCAGCATTCTTGAATGGTGATCTAGAAGAAGTGTACATTAAGCAACCTGATGGTTTTCCTTTGATAGATGATGAAAACATGATTTGCAGACTGAATAGGGCACTGTATGGACTGAAACAAGCACCGAGAGAATGGTATGCAAGACTAGATAAACATCTACTTCATCTTGGTTTTAGAAAAGGTAATGTAGACAGTAATTTGTATTTAAGAACTAATGAAGATGGAATCTTAATTATATAATCTTTTGTTGATGATATCATTTTTGGAGGAAATGATAAAATGAGTAAAAATTTTGCTAAAGAAATGGAGAATGAGTTTGAAATGTCAATGATTGGTGAGATGAAATTCTTTCTTGGTTTGCAAATTAATCAGAGTAAGAATGCCATATTTATATCTTAGACCAAGTATCTTAAGGAAATGTTGAAGAAATTTGGAATGGAAGATTGTAAACTTGTTGGAAAACCCATGGTGACAGGGAACAAACTATCTAAAAATGACGAGACTCAAAGTGTTGGGAAGACTAAGTACAGATCAATGATTGGAGGTCTACAATATTTGACACACACTAGACCATATATTACCAATGCAGTTGGAATTGTGGCTAGATATCAGGCAGATCCTAAAGAGACACATTTTGCTGCTGTGAAAGGAATTTTTAGATATTTGAAAGGAACAGTAGAGTATGGATTGTGGTATGAAAAATCTGATGATTTTACATTGTAGACCTTTACAGATGCCGATTGGGCAGGTAATGTAGATGACAGGAAGAGCACAATTGGTGGAGCATTTTTCCTTGGAAAGAGGTTGGTTTCTTGGTTGAGCAATAAGCAGAACTGTATTTCTCAATCTACTGCTGAGTCAGAGTATGTTGTTGTTGCAATAAACTATACACAAGTTGTTTGGATGATACAAATGTTGAAGGACATCAGAATAATTTTCAAAGAACCAGTGGTTATCCATTGTGATAACACCAGCACAGTGAATATGTCAAAGAATCCTGTAATGCATTCAAAGACTAAACATATTTCCATCAAGTATCATTTCTTAAGGGAGAAGGTAGCAGATAGAGAGATTAAATTGGAATATATTAGCACAAAGGAACATATAGCAGATATATTTACTAAACCTTTGCCAAAAGATGCTTTTGAATATCTCATAGGCATGCTTGGGGTGATGGCCCCTCCCAGTGAAAACTAAATGATGCAGATGTGCATCGGTCCAGTAGATCTCAGAGCTATACCATTCTCTGGACTTGATGTATGGATCTACTCCTTAGGGGAGTGATCACGGGAGAATACTATGGAGTACATTTGGGTGATCTTGCACCTAGCTGATTGGACATGAAGATTTGAAAAAGCTACATCTTACAGAAGACTACAGATGAAATATGGAACCCTTTTCTATTGCTGCCAAAGGGGGAAGAAATATGTGAAAATCCCTACTATTTTGGGGAGATTTATGTTGAGGATATTGAGAAGATTGTATTGGGAGTGAGTACTGTTGGGTTGATACATATGGATTTTCCTGTATGTTTCCGTCAATGCCAAAGGGGGAGATTGTTGGATGATATCAGTTTTGGTTACTGATCATGTTGTTGATATTCATGTTTTGTCACCGATGTCAACATATATTTCTATGAAGAAGATAGACTGGCTATGTAACTGGATGAAGTGTACAGACATTGTATGGATGATTCAGAATGATCAAAGTTGGACTTATGCAGAAGGATGTGTGCTAACATTATCCCTAAGGTCGCTTGACTTTATATTACCTACTGTGGATGTTATAGTTGATTTAGTGAAGACTATTTTTCTGGACTGTAACTGTGATTCTAGACAGAGCAGGTCTCTGTGTTTCGGGTATATCTTTCTGGCAAAGATATTTCAGAACTTACGAGCTTGCTGATGGACAACTGACATATGATAGAGTAATGGATTGATTTTGATTATTGATTGGTGACTGATGATGTCAGTTGTGGCATGTATTTTGGAGAAGACCTATTTCCTGGCCAACTTCAAACATGTAGCGTGTGAAATTAATTGTGAGCATGAATTGCGGATCTAAAAGTATATGTAATGAATTATAAATGTTGTATACTTATTTTAGATACCGTTTGTATCTTAGCAAGGGGCTATGTAATTATTTGTATGATGCAAAGCCTTAATTGGCCGACCTAGTTAATTATCTATTAGGAAATCTTAACTGGCCAACCTAATGAATTATTGTAAGAGGGTATATATGAAAGATAAATTCTTGAGAAGAAGTGTGACAGAGAAAAGAAATAAAAGAGGGAAAAGTTGCAAAGCTTGTTGACTGCTGGATACAAAGCATAATTGATACATCATTGGAACTGACCAAGCAAAGACAATTGCTATTAGACAGTTCACTGGAATGTGTATTTGGCTTATACACTTGATTCGAATTGTAAATCCTTGGGGGTGGCTTTAACCTTCTTTGGGCAGTGTGCCTTGGCAGTAAGCCTACTATTTTCTTTGACTCCTAACAGGGTGTGTCTCCTAACAAGGACTGTGTATTGAAATATTGTAACAAGCTCCTAACATGGCTAATATCTTTTAACAAGGATACTATACTCTCAGTACTTTATTTGTGGGTGTTAATTCCCATCGGGGTTTTACCTTTAATAGGGTTTCCTCAACAATAAATATTGTGTTACGGTGTTGTCTATTACTGTGTTATCATTTACATTTGCAGGTTTGGTTTATAAAGTATAAAGTTTAATAATCTAGATTACAACTTATTCACCCCCCCCCCCCCCC
>MU225802.1:1532026-1551036 GCA_018584345.1 Thuja plicata | reverse complement strand
AACTACTGGTGAAAGTACATATTAAACCAGAGAGACTTGCATTTCAAAAGACAATTGAAACAAATAAGATCATTGTATAAATCAGAAACGGAGACAGAGAAAACATATCATACCTTGGAAGAAAGGTGTTTCAAAAATTTCTTCTGAAAGTTGGAGTAAGAAGGCGACAGTCATCAATGCCCTCTTATATAATATTACCTTCTTTCATTCCGATGCATAATCTGTAACGCTTCATGCTGCACGATTCATATTCACTGACGTGCTGGACAAGTGGATTTGTAACGCTTCATTTCTTACCGTAGTCTGATGTTCACTGACGTGCTGGACAAGTGGATTTGTAACGCATCATTTCTTTCTTACCGCAGTCTGAAACTGGATTTGTAACGCTGGATTTTTACTGACGTGCTTCATTTATTAATGTGTCGAAACTTAAAGGTTTCTTTTTTATGTACATTCCGCTCAACTTGCTGCCACTGTAGGACGCCTCTCGGCGTAAAAATATAATATTTTATTTATGAGTTGTATTTTACATTTTACTTTTTTAACCTTAAAAATAATTAAATAGATTTTATTAAAGCATTAAAATACTATTCACAAGTTAGATTTTACATTGTTTACCGTGTTACACATCTCTTAATTATTTATAGTTCTTACTTTGTCCACTATAACAATATTTTATTTAACATTTTTTTACTGACACTCACAATTTATGTTAATCTATAAGAAGATATATGTAAAATAATAAATTAATCATACAATTACCAATAAATAAACATAAACATAAAATTGATATAATAAATGAAGAATAATGAACATTAATTGGTATAATTAGTTATTTGTTTACACATAGTTGTAGATTTCACAATGTCAATCTATTATATATGACAACATGTTTAGTAGAATGTAAGAAAAATAAATGTGATAAAATAATTTGAAGTTTGCTATAATTTATATGTATTTACGAGAATGTAAGAAAAATGAATACAATGAAAATAATTTTGAGTTTGGTATAGTTTCTTTTGTGCATTACTTAGTTCCTCCAGTTTTGTTATTAATTATATAATCCATCATTTGGTATTAGAGAACAACTGAGAGGAATAAAGAGATTGATAGCAGAAAAAATCAATGCAAAAAATCATTGCTCAAGTTCATAGAAGCCTCCGCTAATCTAAGAAATTGTTGTCAAGAACAAATAAGAGTCATGATCAAAGAGATTTAAAGGTTAAAGGACAATCGTAGCATAAGAAATCATCAAAATCGTAAGGTTGTATGTGTTTTATCTTAAAGATATAATCCCCTTTAATAGCGCAAGTTGCAATTAAATGTAGAGCGGCCAAATATTTGAGAGTTGGTTTACTCAGTTTTGGTCATTGACATAAATTTATATTTGCATGCATTGCATGGGGAGAGAGTTTATTTGCAGAAGCCTCCCCTAATATAAGAATTGTTGTCAAGAATTAAAAAGATTTGGCAAAGAGGAGGTCTCAGTCGTTAAAGGAAGGCTGTAGCAAAAATAAATTATTGAAATGGTAAGGTTGGAAGTGTTATTAAATGTAAAGCTGTCAAATCTTAGGTCGTTGGTTTCCTTCATTTTGGTCACTACCGTTTGTTTGTTGGAAGATGGCTGGAATTTGAAAACAGGAAGATGTATTTTTGTACGGCCAAATTCTCATTTTGGTCCAAAATGAGAATTTGGCAAATTCCACCTTAAACGCTGGAATTTGAAAACAGGTAGATGTATTTTTGTACGGCCAAATTCCCATTTTGGTCCAAAATGAGAATTTGGCAAATTCCACCTTTTAAGGTGGAATTTGCCAAATTCTCATTTTGGACCAAAATGGGAATTTGGCCGTACAAAAATACATCTACCTGTTTTCAAATTCCAGCCATCTTCCAACAAACAAACGGGCAACATAAATTTATATCTGCGTGCATGGAGAATCGTAAACATGAAAAAAGACTCATTCTTTAATAAAGAAATGGTTGCCAAGTATTGTTGTGTTTTTTTAATTTTTATTGTTGTGTTTTTTTATCCATTCTCATTGATGTGGTGTTGGATCTTGGAGTATGTCGAATGGAAATCACAATGAGCATAAGGTTGGTTGAATCAAAAGTTTGGATAAGATATTAATAAAATGTGTTGGAAAGAGATTCTAGATATTTTCATTTGAATGTGATTTGTAGATGTTTGTGCATCAAAAAAGAATTGTTGGCAATAAAAATCATGTTATATATATTTTATCTCAAATAGAGATTCAATTTTGTGGTTTTTTTTCAAATAATAGAAAATCATCTGGTTGATGTTGGTAATTGAAATTTGTATATATATTTGAATTTGCAAGAGGGTGTATATTTTGGAAGAATTTGTAATAACGAGGAAAATGGGTAAAAAGGTAAAGAAGGAGAAAAATAATTTAGAAGATGTATTGTTGGAGGTTTAAAAATACAATTAAAAAATGACATTGATTATAAAAGAAAGATAAAAAAGAAAAAATGTCAATTTTAAATAAAATTAGTATTCTCATAGAAGATTTAGAAAAAAAAGTTCACGAGGAAAATGATAAATTATAATAAAGGGTAAAATTATTTGATGAAGTCGATAATAAGAACAATGATTTAGAAGAAGAGCTAGAGAGAGTAAAAGAAGGAAATAATTTTCAATGATGGAAATACTAAAATTGAAAGAAGAGAATGAATAATTAGTAGATACAAGGTATGTCTAAGGTCAAAACCATTGGTTTGTGATGTTTCGTGTGGCACTGAGATATGTGCTCTTCATTTGCTAAAATTGTTTGGGAGCAAGGTGATATGATGATTAAGTCTACATAGCTTTGAAGATGTGAGGATAATGTAATTGATTATACAAATGTTGCTATTTTTTTTTAAGACAATGTTGGTTTGAAAAATCTTGAAAAATGGGATACAAAGGCCAAGAATTACAAAATCACGAACAAGGAATGAGAGAGCCAATTGAACCAATAACAAGGGCAAAGTACGAAGTCATGGGGTATGTTATAAGTGAAATAAATAATATCGGAGGTTCCAACAAATTTGTTCAAAAAATGCAATGCTCTCAATGCAACAAGAAATGGCATACAAAGGACAATTGTTGGGATGTACATCCTTTTACCCTATGTGGATTGACAAATCATTGTAAAAAGAAATGTTGAAACGAGGATTTGAATAATGAATCTATGTCAGAATGCATGAAAATGAATAGACACGTGAAAATGTCCTCATAACTATTCTAAATATCCACACACACACACACACACACACACACACATATACATATACATATAGGTACACACACACACACACACATATATGTACATATACATATAGGTACACACACACACACACACATATACATATAGGTGTGTGTGTGTGTGTGTGTATGTAGATATATAATTGATTCAATAACTTTTTCCTCTATTATTTAAATGAATGTGTCTATTTAATTAAATTATTCATTAACCTTTTCTATGTTTTTTTTTTCTATCCTATGATTTAAAATAATATTCATTATTCGTCTTTCTATCTCCCTTTTCTACATTTATTAATAAAATACTCTTCATAAATCCTTAAAGTTCTTCTATTTCAACACCTACCAATTACATTCATTTACAAAGATCAAATATAGCCATGGGACAAGTGACACTTATATTTCCATTTCATCCTTTTGTTCCACATATTTCGCACAACCTCGTTTCTTTTATGAGGACATTTACAAAAGCCCTTTTCCCTCTCACTTTTTGGAGTCCCTTTTTTGAAAAATTGAATGTCATCATATAATTTGAGAGCTTTTGCATAGAAAATACTTTTGAGAACCATACATATCTTTATCATTCTCATCAAACATCCATTTATGTTCTCTATAGCTTCTTGTGCAATGCTAAAAAAATTGAGAGCAACAAAGTATTGAATGCAAGATCTTGGTAGATAGGGAAGTAATGGAATTGAGCATCTTTTGAATGCACACACTTTATTTTTTATGTTATTTTATGTTTTCATTTCTTGAGGAAGAACCCCATTGATGTAACAATAGGGTAGTTTTATGAATCTTCTTCTTATGGTTGGGCTTGTTTAGGATTCCTAGTTTTGGTTTTTTGAATATGTCATCATCATTTACACACTCTTGGTGGACATTAGTCCTTTTTACTAATTTTATTTTCACTTAATAGGGTTTATTTTTGTGATTTCTAAGACTACAAATGTTGGAGTTATATAGTATTGTTCTTTTGAGTCTCTATTTACACTTTTTGAACCCTGTTTTCTACATTTATGGAGTTCTTGTGCTTCTGATTCAATTTATTATGTTTCTAATTCAAGTTCTTGCACTTCTAATTCGAGTTCTTATGCTCCTGATTCAAGATTGTGGTTTTTATCTCTACAATTTTATAGTGATTTACATGCTCGTTATTTGCATATTTTGTTCTAAGTTTTATGCTTTTTTGGAGTTCTTGCACTTTTGCTTCAAGTTCTTGTGCTTTTGATTGTTGTTCCTATGCATTTGAATACTAAACATGCACATTTGTAAGCTCTTCTTATGAATCTAGAACACTTTCTACACATTTGCTTCCTATCACTTTTCTCTTGCTTCTATAGTTGTGCATTTGCCTCATGTAGTTGCACATTTACTTCATATTCCTATGATTTTTCCTAATATTCTTCCTCTTTTTCTTTTACCAATGTTTAGTCTTGGTGGAGCTTTCCAGGTTCTATTTTTGCACTTTTTCTTCATCATTCCTACACATTTGACATCCCGAGGGCTCATTATTGTTGATCAAAGAGACATAAAACACATTTGGGAAGTGTTAAATCTAGGTAAACGTATTCCAAACCCTCTTGTGTACATTCTTAAAAGTAATCATAGCCTTTTTCTTTCATCAAAGGATATTTTCTTGTTTTAAATCAAATTGTTTGGTGTGTCTTCCTTACGTTTAAAAAGGTCTTGAAATTGATCATTCGCATTTGGATTTGGGCTTAAAATGAACCCCTATGTTTTTAAATCCCCAAGATTTCCTTATGTGTGTTGTCTTCTTGCATCCTTGGTAAGGAGCTTCAGTGTATCATAACTAAGCGATCCTTCTTTTTTCCTTTTAGGGAGTATGTCTAGAGAAGTGATCACTCTCTAGTGGATGACCTCAACTCCCATGTTGTGGTGGAGTATAAGTAGCGGGGAACGAATCAAAATACATGCCTCTTGGAAGTAGAATCTTGTTTATCTTGGCTAAACCCCAAATAAATTCTTAAATTTGGGAAGTGAAGGTGGAGATTGGTTTGTCATTTCTTCCCAACTATTTGGCTTTATTCTCTTTCACCTACAAATTTGTGCCTCATGTACCTTGTGTATATAGAGGACATCCCCTAGTTGATTTTGTGAAGCTAATAATCAAACTTTATGGCCATCATTTCTTGTGTATGCAAGGATTGATACTCCCACTTGAGTAGGTTATTTAATGTGTCTTATGTGCTTGAATGTTTATATTTCCTTCCCCACTTGAAATAAAAAAGAGGAAACGTTATCAAAAATTATCCCTACGACTTTGTATTCTTTTTAATTTCTTTCTTGTGTACTTTTAGAATTGTTTGAAAAAAAAATCATAAAGTCATAGCCAAAGCCAATCATACTTGCCAATTCTAAAGCCCAAACAAGAGAAGACCCAGTGACTACCTTGGGACAATAAATTCAAGATCTTAAAAGATAAATGTATGACATACAAGCTACAAAACAAGCAAGAAAAGAATCGACAACAACTCTTGAGAGACACCTTCAAGAAACTAATGAAATCATAGAGAATGCAAGAATTCAAGGAATACAAAAGCAAATAGCCAAAAAAGAACAACAAATGGATGAAAATCAAAAGCAAAATCCCAAACCAAGCACTAATTCCCAAAATACATGCATATCCAAATATCCCTTGAATTCTTTACTAGGTCTAACTGAGGCATGTATCAACAATATTTTTTTTTTCTTCTTTGAAACAATGCGACAAGCTACATTGTCTCAAAGAGAGGCAAAATGTAGACACATGAAAATATCCTCATAATTATCCTAAATTCTTCTATAAATTAAATAAATATATTTATTTATTTAATTAATTTAGTAATATTTTCCTCTATTATATAAATAAATGTGCCTATTTATTTAAATGATTCATTAACCTTTTCTATCTCTTTTCTATCCTATTATTAATAGCAAATATACATTAAAGATGGAGCCATTGCACAGAGCTACTTGGCCTAGAGTTCTTCAGCCTTTCACTCCTGGGTAAGATTGTTTCAAGAATGACATGGATAGGGAAAATATGTATGAATGTATGATGACCATAAAGGGAAAAACTTTCCCCATTGGCAGACTAGAGAGAAGCAAGTTTGTGAGAGTAGCAGACGGTTCGATAAGGGAGGAGCGAACCCTCACTATAGTTCCATGTTGGGGAATATAAGCAAAAAAAGTCTAATTATGACATGATGCAAACAAATGGGGTGAATTCAGGCAAAAGATCTTAGGGGTGTGGCTCATGTGGCCCCTCAAGGGCACCTACACCCCTGACCAAATAGGGTTTAGGGTTAAAACAAGCAGTGAGAGGAGCTCGGGGTACCATTTTGACACTACAGGGCACAGATATTTCTATGGATTCGGAGGAAGAGGTAGAGAAGGAATTCTCTCACAATTTTTTTATTTTCTAAGAGTTAGGTTTGATTGGGCATTTTGGGTTTTTTTACGAACGAGTTTACTCGATCTCCACAAGTGGATAATGGAGAACTGGGAGCCCATATTAGATGGGTGTGTCCAAATTTATCTAGTGGCTAGAGGTTTTTTATTGTGGTTCTTGGAAATATTCAGGATAGGAACAAGATTCTTTGTGAGTACCATTGGAATTGGGAAGAAAAATATGCCTTGATGTTGAAGCCTTGACATACTATTTTTTGCCCTACCACTAAAATCTTTGACATGATTCCACTTTGGGTAAGAGTACCCAACCTTCCCTTACATTTTTGGTTCGATGAATGCTTTGAAGTTGTTGGAAACTCTCTAGGAAATTTTTTGTTGGTTGATGAAGTATCTTCAAGCCTCCTTCACTCCTCCTTTTCTCAAATTTTGGTAGAAATGGATGTTTCTAAAGGGATTCCCTAAGGTTATTTCACTTTAAACTTCCAAATTTTTTTGGGTACATCTGTTGGACCGCAAAGGGGTTCTTATTAGATGTAGAGTTTGTTTTCAAACAAGGCATATGATTGGTTAATGTGTCAAACACATAATAGAGAAGAAGGCTTCATGGTGGAAAGATGTTTCAAATTTTCACTATACTGTAGAGAAGAAAGATGAGATGCAAAAGGGTTTTTCTTAGGTTTTGTCTGGGGATGGTGTACAATGATCATTTGAGGTTCTGAGTCAAAATGTGATGCTAACATCAGATTGTGTTAATGTGAATGGTGGCGCCTGTGATAGTGAACTAAAGTTGAAAAATGATGTTGCAATGCTATTTGGAAGGGAGAAAATAGGCTACTAGGTTCTCGAGATGGTGAGATGGAGCTTGTTTTTGTGGATGGTCATCTCCAACAAGTGGAGCATTGTTGGATTGGTGATGCCAATATAACACAAGTCTAATGTATGGACTGACAAAAGAAGACAACTAGGTTGGAAGATGGATGACAAACACTGAAAGAGAAAAATGAGAAGAAAGAGAGGAACTATCCCTTTGACTTATCCTTCAGTCTCGGATGAAGGGACGAACTAGTGGTAAGTTCAAGGGTGGAGATAATGGTAAATCTTGAACGAGACAAGATTAAATTTTATGAAATAGAGCTTCACATTCACAAACCTATTTATGGGTCTATTTGTTGTAATGTGTTTGTGAAGGTGGTTTCCCTGTTGTAACCACCCTTGGTACCAGCCATGTCAAACTTGGTTTATCTTTAATATTAATAACATGAAAAACTTTTACCGAGGCAAGAAATAAAATAAATATACATTATTCCTTTTTCTATCTCCCCTTTCTACATTTATTAATAAAATACCCTTTATAAATCCCTAAATTTATTCTCCTTCAACAACCACCAATTAAATTCATTTACAAAGATCAAATATAACCATGGGACAAGTGTCACTTATATTTTCATTTGATCATTTTGTCCCATAACGTTCTGACAACCTAATTTCTTTTATGAGGACATCTATAAAATCTCTTTTCCCTCTCACTTTGGGGGTCCCTTCTTGGAAGATTGAATGTCACCATATCATTTTGAGAGTTTTTTCATATCAAACCCTTTTAAGGGTTATCCACATCTTTATCATTCCCATCAAACAACCATTTCTGTTCTCCATAACCTCTATTGCAATGCTAAAAATCTAAGAGCAAAAAAATATTGTATGCAAGATCTTGGTAGATAAGAAGACAATGGAGTCAAACGTCTTTTGAATGCATATTATTTATTTGTTTTGTTATTTTATGTTTGCATTTGTCAAAGAAGAGCTCTATTGATGCGATGATAAGATAGTTTTATGAATCTTTTGCTTATGATTGGGCTTGTTTAGGATTCATAGTCTTGGTTTTCAGATTTTGTCATCTTCAACACACACTCATAGAATAGGGAACCAAAACATTAAACAGTTTGTAATATCCTCTTTAGATCTGCCCTTCGATGTTGATTTTTGATCAATAGGTTTCTTGTTTTGTCCAATTTTGTTTCCTCATACAAAGAAATGAAATTGTTTGTTTTTTAAATATTATAATTACTGGTATATATGTTAGTGTATACTCATCACTCCATAACAAATTTTTGGTGTGTCCCTATCACTCCCATATTATAAATTAGACATATTTTCTTTTCGTATTCTTCTTTAACTATCTTACGTATATTTTTTAGATGTCATCCACTTACCTTTTTTTTAAATTGGTAAAAGGTCAAACCCCATTATTTTATTAATAAATTGGAAAATTTACATCTCCCTTTGTGCGGGCACCGGTAAGAAAGAACGAAGATAAGAAAACATTTGGTCTTGCCCGAGACTTATTTAGTCCTGAACATTAAATTACAAATTCTGCTTTAAACATGCGGGACAAAAACAAGGACAAGGGTACCTTATGTACAAAATTTTGATTTTACATATACAATTTATGCATTTCCTATGTAGAAAAATTATTTAGCCATTTATTCATTTAATGGCTACTAGATACAATTTTAATCTTACATTGTATGACAATTTACTATTACATTTTTTAGTATTTATCTCTTTGCTTGCTTCCCTGTATTCGACCATCTTTGTAACATCAACACCAAAACAAAGATACTTCCAAACAGATTGTTGATTTATCTCATAATCATAAACTAAAAGCATCACCTTCTCAATTCATTTTTTTTAAGTAATACCACATTTGGTCCAATATTGAGAAAACCAACCAATGATGACTTTCCAAATTAATTTATTATGATAAGTTTGCAAGGATCTTATCACCTTATGATGAAAACCATAGAAGCATTTGAGAGTTATAAAGCTAATCCATAGTAAACTATTAGAAAGCTAATCACGGTAAACCCCTACATAATATACTAAATGAATCCTCATTCCATTTTGTAGAAAAATAAAAGCAGGATTACCAAAAACTTACCAACTATACCCATAAAGGTCCTCATTAATTATGACATAATAATTTAAGAAAGAATAGAAAACTAATATAGGTAGGTCGGTTTACACCCGTCTGTATGTGTGTGTGTGTGTGTGTGTGGAAAATTGCTACCAAGGGGATAGTTCCCTTTTATTTATATTAAAATAATTACATAGAATAATCAATAGTGTCAACTGATTGAAAATCACATGGGAACAACTCCACGATGTGGGAAACAACCCAATCAACATATATAAACAAGATATAAACAACAATAGAATGTCACATGTGTAGAGTTCATGGAGAGATAAATGACACAACAAGAACCCACTAGAGAATGTCTTCAAAGTCGGGAAAAATACGCAACAATGACCCAAATCGAGACCATTGCAAAGGAACCATATCCAGGCTCTATTGGAATAGAGTGTTTTAACTTCCCCTTCGGATATTTTTGAAAATAACATCTAGATATCTGCACCAGTAATTATTGATGGGTTATAACAAATACAATCCTAATGGAAACTAGTCTTCCCACCCAACAGATTAAGAGATATGAGACACCACAACTTTAGATAATAATTGGATCATTACACCAGCAACCACCTCCCCACATGAAATGAATGTTTTTGTTCCATGCATTCTAAAGTCTTGCAAAGTTATAGAAGAACAAAGTTATGTAATCTTCCACATGAAGCCACGTATCTCATGAATTGTCTACCAAAAGGATTCCCCATGAGAAAGTAACTCACCATAATAAACAAGACACCTTATTTCATCCTCATCTTCGTTTGCATAATTTTGACCCCAAGAACATCCAATTTTTGAAAATAACATCTAGATATCTGCACCAGTAATTATTGACCTGGGTTATAACAAATACAATCCTAATGGAAACTATTCTTCCCACCCAACAGATTAAGAGATATAAGACACCACAACTTTAGATAACAATTGGATCATTACACCAGCAACCACCTCCCCACATGAAATGAATTTATTTTTCCATGCATTCTAAAGTCTTGCAAAGTTATATAAGAACGAAGATATGTAATCTTCCACATGAAGCCACGTATCTCATGAATTGTCCACCAAAAGGATTCCCCACGAGAAAGTAACTCACCATAATCAACAAGACACCTTATTTTATCCTCATTTGCATTTGCATAATTTTGACCCCAAGAACATCCAATTTTGATTCCACATGAGAAAGTGGATCACCATAATCAACAAGACACCTTATTTCATCCTCATCTTCATTTGCATAATTTTGACCACAAGAACATCAAATTTTCAAAAATAACATCTAGATATCTGCAGCAGTAACTATTGATGGGTTATAACAAATACAATCCTAATGGAAACTAGTCTTCCCACCCAACAGATTAAAAGATATGAGACACCAAAACTTTAGATAACAATTGCATCATTACACCAACAACCACCTCCCCACATGAAATGAAATTTTTTGTTCCATGCATTCTAAAGTCTTACAAAGTTATAGAAGAACAAAGATATGTAATCTTCCACATGAAGCCACGTATCTCATGAATTGTCCACCAAAAGGATTCCCCACGAGAAATTAACTCACCATAATCAACAAGACACCTTATTTCATCCTCATCTTCATTTGCATAATTTTGACCCCAAGAACACCCAATTTTGATTCCATAATCTCTTTCCATCGAAAATGTTGTTAATGGAAGACAAGTACCAATGTTTCAACATGTGGTTGATCTGTATCAACCACCAACAAAATATGAACAACTTTATGCCCTGGTATAAATCTGAATTGGCCCCCCATGAAATCAGATTTACCATAAATTCTAGAGCCACATTCTCTAAAAGCGGAAAAGAGATCACATGGGAACCTCTAACACCATTGAGAGAGTGTAGAGAGCAAACACATGAGAATATGATAGCTTAGACTCTTGGATTAGGATGGGTTCATATGGTAGGTGAACCAATTTGTCCCAAACCATGCACATTATGTTAGGGGCGTAAAATTCCCTAACGATCTAAATGATGATCATCATTGATTACCAAGGGAGGGCACAACCCCCTTGGAATGGGTAAGGTATGATTTGATTGAAGGTTGATCAGCTGCTTGGGCGTCTTATCTCTTTTTTGTTTATTTATTTTCCTTCCAATACGTTTGTGAATAGGACCCGTCTGGTGAATTTTAATGACCGATCAAGGGATCATTCTTGGCTCTACAATATCCAATTCATCTTCATAGGAAATCTAATAAGGATCATCATCTGGAAAACTCAATTCCTTAGATAAATCATCAACTAGATTATCATTCACATCAAAGAGGGGTTTAGCAATGTCCTTCGAACCAATCACCACAGCTTGAGAGCGGTTATTAAGATCTTCATGTGATGAGTATAGAACAATAAATTTGTTGGCATCACAAGGGGGAATATCAACATAATTTGTAGGGGAATGAAGGGGCACCATAGTGCCAACCCCATGATTTTCCTTAGGCGTCCATTGCTTGGCAAGTAGAATGGGACATTTCGCTTCACAATATTTACTGCTTCGACATTTGAGGAAGAAAATGCCTTCTTTCTCAATTTCCAGGATTTGGAGCCATTCTCCAGAGGAAGAAGTTAGGAAAATAGCCTTTTTGGTTTATAGCAAGTAAATTGATTCTTGCAGCCTGGGGAAAACTGCCATCACCTATGTTGATAGCAATTATCCTCCTAAGAATGTTTCCAATTCTTTCCAAAACCCTATCCGACTATAATTCAAAGGGAAGATTGTACAAATCAATCCAAATGGGCACATCACGAGGAATGACATCAACGAGGTTGAAGTGGGGAACCCATTCCTGCACATAGATAGGTTGTTCACTGAATTTCTAGACCTTATGTCTTAGAACTGCTTCGTGGGCTTCATGCAAACCAAAATCCACTAGGAAAAATTGTTTTGGAAGGTTAGAGTTCCAAATTGTCACAACCCCAATTTTCCTCCACCCATCTTCAAATTTTGTCTCTTGTTTGATGTTTACCAAAAATCCTAGCGAAAATTGTAGTGTCCTTAAGGCAATTAGAGTCAACATCGACCAGATTGACAACACCCACCTTCAAAGAATGCACCTCTGCATTTTTGTGCCCAACGAACTTAGGCAGAGCCACTTTCATCCAATTACCATATATACACACACACACACACATCCTAGAATGTATCTTCCTGCAACCTTACCTGTGTATGGATTATTTACCAGAAGTCATTGATTTAGGCTATTCTCATAATAAAAGTCAAACGAAGGTGAGAAATTGTATAAAGCAGAAGGTATGGACCCGTTTGGGGGCTGGAATTAGACTGGAATTGACATTATCTAATTTCAGATAATGCCAAATTCTATGTTTGGGTCCATGTATAAAAATGGAATTGGAATTACAAAATTCTCATTTTGCCCCAAAATGGGAATATCAATCTTCCACCTAAATAGGTGGTACTTTAATTAGACTGGAATTGGCATTATCTTGTTAGAATAGGAAAAACCCTATTCTCCCAAGAACACCTGCATGCAAACCTGTCACATGGAAGAAGCAAAGACAAAAGATAAAAGAAGCTATGGAGGCCAAAAGGCCAGAGACATCATATCCATGTTCAAAGAATGAATTTCTATTATGAACAAAATGATTACAATACAATCTCCTTACAAAATACAAAGAGGTGAATCCTTATAAAAGGAAACACAAAACCCTAAAAGGGAAAACCTAAGGTAAGCTTAAGCAACTAGAGTGAATAGGTGGGTTAGTAATTAGATTTAAATGATTTAATTAATAACTCAAAGGTCTATTACTCTGACACCCCCCCTTAAGATAAGCTTAGGGAGAAGCAAAATCTAGGAAACTACTGTAGAAAGCAGGAAAGATGGGTCCCGACAACAAGGCCTGATGAGGCACCCAAGTACAAGAAATATTTGTGAAACGGGGAAATAAAGAAAACCCAATGGGAAAAACTTTACCCCAAAAAGAGATGAACTCGACGAAGGAAACAAAGCCTCCAATCTAGGAAAAAAGTTCCAGAGAAAGGAACAAGAAAGAGCAAGAAGCATCTCCAAAGCATGAGGCTGCAAACACTGTCAGAAGTAACTGTTGAAACCCCCACTGAAGTGCATGACCAGGTAGAGAAGATAAAGTCTGAAGAGCTGATCAATCAAACCAAGGAAGCAATAAAACCAACAGGTGAACCCCCCCCCATAATGTTGAATAGGGAGAGGTGACAAGAACATTGAAATGCAATGCTAGAAACATCTGCAAAAAGAAGAATCAGGAACACCAATAGTGCAACAAAAGTACAAGCATAGGATAAAGGGCGATGTCACCGACACACAGCATGGGCTAATGTCATGGAAGGTACACTCACTTGACAAAGGTGGATGAGCACAAAATGACACAACATCATAACCCCCCATGGCACTTTATAACAGAGTGCGAGTACAACAAACACACAAGATGCTCAAAATCCCAGAAATGCAGAAGTAGGCACTTTATCTTAGTACATTTACAAAAAAAAGAATTCTACAGAGGAGAAGCATACAAGCTCAGAATTCAGAAAGAAGAGTGAGCTAGAAGATCAGAAGAAGAGATCCCAGGACCTGTAGAACCCAAGTAATCTGCCAGAGTGTGAAAGAGAAAAACTCAGAGGAGAGAGAACCTAGAGAAGAATCTAGAAAAATACCCCTATAATTGAAAATTTCACTGAACCAGCTTTCCGACGATATCTGGTTTGCCAAAAATGGAGTCTAGATGAGCCAGATATGGCTCCCAAAAGGCAAAACCAAACATCAGACTTTGACAGAAAAAAACACTATAAAAAAAGTAGAGCCAAAAAACTTAACTACCATGGTTGGAAAGAGCTTAGAAAGAGATTTCTGACGATATAACAAAGTCCAAAAAAGGCCTTTGTATGCTCCAAATAGAGCGAAAAAAGTGAGAAGGGCCCAAAAAGTATCAAAATCCAAGTTTTAAGCCCCTGGGGCTAAAAAAAAAGCCGCCTGGGCGCATGGCGCACACAGGGGGCTAGGTCGAAGCCCCTAGTCACTAATGTGATCAGCTGCTCGCGATAAAATCCCATGGGGGCTAAACATCCCCCCGGGCAACGCAGAGGCGGCGCGGAGGAGCCCCGCGCAGAGGAGGCGGCCGGGCGGAGCAACGGCGGCAGCGGCGCGGTGGTCGCAGGGTGGTGCGGTGGCGGCGCACTCTAGAGACACACAAAAACAATTGAAAACATTGTTTTTAATAAAAAAAATTATTTGTTGCCTCGATTTTTGTGCCCATACGGCCCTAAAGGGCTAAAAAAATTCTTCCAGACACTCCGGTGTCCAAATCAAACATATTTTATATGGATTTTAGGGTTTTTTGGCCTTCCAGACGTAACCGTGAGGTCGGTTTTGGTCCAAAGTGCTCCAAAAAATAGAGACCCCCCAGATCCAATAAAAAATACCAAACAAAAACTGAAAGCTTCAAACCCTCGTACCGCGAAGAGTTTGCTTCAACAGAACTCAAACAAGTCACAGCATCAAAGCTCTGATACCATGTTAGAATAGGAAAAACCCTATTCTCCCAAGAACACCTGCATGCAAACCTGTCACATGGAAGAAGCAAAGACAGAAGAAGGTATGGAGGCCAAAAGGCCAGAGACATCATATCCATGTTCAAAGAATGAATTTCTATTATGAACAAAATGATTACAATACAATCTCCTTAAAAAATACAAAGAGGTGAATCCTTATAAAAGGAAACATGAAACCCTAAAAGGGAAAACCTAAGGTAAGCTTAAGCAACTAGAGTGAATAGGTGGGTTAGTAATTAGATCGAAATGATTTAATTAATAACTCAAAGGTCTATTACTCTAACATATCTAATTCTGGATAATGCCAAATTCCATGTTTGGGTCCATGTATAAAAATGGAATTGGAATTACAAAATTCCCATTTTGCCCCAAAATGAGAATATCATTCTTCCACCTAAATAGGTGGAATTAGAATTCCAATTCTAATTCCAATTTTTACAAAAGCAAATTTAATATCTCGTCAGATCCGGGACATGATAGATGTGTAAATGTGTGTATATGTGTATATATACACAAATATGTGTATATGTGTGTATATATACACAAATGTGTGTATATGTGTAAATATGTATATATACACAAAAATGTGTATATATATCTATGTGTGTATGTGTAAATATGTATATATACATAAATGTGTGTATATGTATGAATATGTATATATGTGTATGTGTGTGTATGTGTGTATATGTCTACATGTGTATATATACACAAATGTGTGTGTATATGTGTACACACACATTTGTGTATATGTGTGTGTGTAGACACACATGTATGTATGTGTGTATACATACATATATGTGTGTGTGTAGACACACATGTATGTATGTGTGTATACATACATACATGTGTGTGTATATATACATGTGTGTGTATATATACAAACATACACTCTGTATTAAAAAATAATTAAAAAATAAATAATTAAAATTATTTATGCATCTTCTCAGTCATCTTCCGGGTGAACCAAACGGGTCCAACTCATATTCCGAAAATTATTTCTAGGATATTGTTGGTGAATAGATTTGTCTCCGTGTAAATTGCAAATTATACTAACTCTATGCTTCTTAGGAAACAAATTATCCTACAACAGTTGGGCAAGCATCAGATGATTGCTTCCCTCTGAATTATTTGAGGTACAACTCCCTATCATAAATATCTACTGAAAATTTGAAATTAAAACCAATGACTGTACTTTTAACCTGAAAGCACATAAGGGTCACTCAAATACTCTTAGGTATTGAGGTAAAATCAGACAAAAAGAATAAAGAACAACAACAAAGAAAGGCACAACTTCATTGATTTGGAAAACAATAATCTTGAACGGAAATAAGGAAGGGAATTGTTTAGAGAGATTGATAAATACCATACATTTACTATAAACCAGTAACAAGAGATATACCAATTCAAAAAGTAATCGATATGTCATAAATCTAAATTCACAAATTTAAATTCAAAGTGCATCAGAATAACATGATCACACAGAACTAAGTCTGAGATTAATCTGATCCAAAAAATATCTTTCTATTCAATTCCCATAGAACATATGTAAAATCTTAACGAAATCAGAAAATGTAGATCTAAGTCTAACAGATTCCAAAATTTCATCATCCTTTTCCTAGTATCATGTTTCAACATATATAGTTTAACAGGTTCGAGAGGCTTCCCTTAAAACTCAGCCTTTCAACCTAACCGAAAAGAAATGGTTTCAAACCAGTAAAATAGATAGACTAAAAGTTTTTTGACAATAGTTAAAACATAAACAAAATGCCCCAAACATAGGCAAGAAAATCATCATGCAATCATGTGTCTTCAACTATTATCTCCGGACATGGCTCCTTGGACCAGCTTCCAGCTCTAGAAAGTACTCACGAGCTCCTGGATCGGGTGAGAGTGGAGATTCTTCACACCGATCAGCTTTGCGTGACATGCTCTCTTTTCCCATTTGAAGTTCCAAAACTTTTCTAATTGTCTAGGTAACTCCCCCCGATTTATGTATAGCATGGACTCCACATTAGCAACCCTGGTGAAATCTTTGGCTGTAATCTCCTCTTTTTCTTTAATATCATTCATTGCATCTCCAAAACTCTTGGTCATAGCTTTTGCATCTATATTTCCCTCGGTGAACTGAAGTATACCTGATGTGTTCACAACTTTAAAGTCTTTCAGCGCATTAGTATGCATTTCCTTAACCTCTTTCTCTATGGTACGCAAGCTCGAGATCACCGTTTTAAACAGACCACTTTTCCAATTCATATTCTTCTTAAGAATGAAGAGCATACATGCATCTATCAGTTTCATAGGATTCTCTGCCAAGAACTTCTCAACCCCATATCCTTCTATCTTGATAATATGGGACATAACAACGACACATTTTTCCTCATCCAATTCCCAAGTTGGTATCAAGGTATTGATCTCCCCAATCAAAGCTTCTCCATCTGCAAAAGCTGCTACAAACTCCTGAATGAAAGTATTTCCTTCTAAAATGATGCCACCGACCGAGTTTCTCCTAGCCGTCATCAAAGTTCTACCTTGATGCATTTGCTTTAGCATTTGTTTTCTATCTGCAGAGTTAGGGTCAAAATCTTGTGGAGATTGGGCTAGAGGTAGGGCCCCAACCTCGCTGAGCGAACTAAGGAACTCGACAATCATTATCACAAGTTGTTTGAGTTCCCGCTTCTCCTTGTCATCCTTTTGAGACTGACCAAGCATATGGTCTGCTGAGAACTTGAAAATATGATCTCGAGTATCTCTATTTAGCACCCTGAATTCCATTTTTGTAATTTCAAAATCTTCCACTGCAGGTTCAAGAATACCCTCTTTCTGTTTGATAATAGCTATTTCAACAATCACTTTGTCTGTTACAGGGTCTGTAATTAACCTTGCATTGCTTTTTGCTTTCTTCATCTTTGGGGTACAAGCGGCATATTTGGTAACAATATCTTTAACTGGCAAAGAAATAGGCTTGAAACTCCATTTCTTGCTTACCAATTCGGTTAGCCAAGGAGGAACTGAATTAGGAACCATCTTGTTTTCAACATTCTTGGCAGGAGTCACTTCTTCTTGCTGAACCTCAGATTTGTTCATCATTGCATCTTGAATCTCTTTATTCTATTTTGGTGAAAGAGAGAGTTCATCATCATTGACATCAATGTCAATGAAGCTGGAGTCAGAAGAAGCCATCCGAGACAGACTCTCAGCCCTTGTTCTAGATCTTGTTCGGGGTGTAATTGGATGTCCGTTGGGTGCAGCTCTTTTCTTATTTGAAGGAAAATTACCTGCATGAGGAGTCAGAGAAGAAATGTTAGAGGGATCAAGTTGGACCTCAATTGAGATCGATTTGACATCAGTTTCTTTAGGAGAGGTGATCCTCTTCTTATTTTATTTCCTTCTTTTTAGCCAATCATCTGTGTAGGCTGGAATGAACCTAGCTCTTAGTTTGATGTTTTCTTCTTCGTTCCTCGTCCAATCTACCTTCGACAGAAATTCTGCACAGGGTTTAGTAAAACCAGGTTCAATTACTTTTGACCCATCTTCAATCACATCAGATATCTCAAGTTTCAGCTGCAGACTTCTAATTTGGGGGATCGACAACTTGGAATGATCTCTTATCTGAATATCCCCTTCACTTCCTAAATCCTCCCATAAATCTTCTAAGTGCGGGTCAGGTCCATCTGTTGTTTCAAATTGAATGCCTTCATGGCAAACCCTTTATTGTCAAATCCCCTTCTTGACTCATAAAACTGCATGTGAAAGCCAACCAAATTGCTACCTATTACTGATGCATCTATCATACTCTTGCATACC
>MU225802.1:1517644-1531976 GCA_018584345.1 Thuja plicata | reverse complement strand
CCTTCTTGACTCATAAAACTGCATGTGAAAGCCAACCAAATTGCTACCTATTACTGATGCATCTATCATACTCTTGCATACCAGATTTCCAAGTCTGATTGGAAACATTGTATCCCACTTATCTTCTAAAAGATTATTCTTTATTACTATGAACATTTGTCTATAGATTTCTGCTAAGATGAAATAGTCAAATAAGAACCTAGGCAATCTGAGAGGTTCTTCATCAAAACCGCTAACTCTTAGATAGGTGAACCGAGGAAACTAGATATAGAAACTCCTGAAACTTTGAACCAACTTTTGGGCCTCTTGAGAAATTCTCTGAACTAGGGTTCCAACTAACTGGTTATACAATCTCCTGAGAAAGATGTCATGAACCCTCCTATACTCTTCTAAGACTCTGTCCTTCCTTGGCAGAGGGCAATACCCAAAAATGGTTATGTCTCCAGTCCATGGTTCGTGAGGAATTTGGTAAGATCTTGGGTACATGCAAGGCAATAGGTCAAATAGGAGGACATGTAGAATTGTTTTCACGTATCTTGTGCCTGTTTGAGCTGCTCTCTTAGTGAGCTCGTGATTATTTTAGCCCAGTCTAGATTTTGTTTGCCTTCTAACACAATTTCTATGAAATGATACATCCAATCTTCAAAGAGAAGTACTTGTTCTGAACCTCTTATTCTGTGCAATAAAACCATGATATTATGGATGTGGGTCTTCATATGGTCCTTGGTTAGAACATTGGGTAGTCAGGAACTGCCCTTGTAATTTGATACATTCCACTTTCGAGCTATGTTACTAAGCTTCTTGTCACTCCTTTCTCGGAATTGTGCCAACAACTGAGTGGGAGTAAAACTACCAAAAGTTTCACCTGGAATTTTGAAGACGGAAATTATCATTTCTCAGTTTATGGTTAAGACACTCTTACCCTCATTATTCAACACACCCTTAGACTGGACGTCATAACGATATATGCATTGTTGAATAAGTTGTGGACATATCATAGCTGGGGGGAAAGCAACAGCTTGGAGTAGACCACTGGACAAAAACTCTACCGTATACTCCTCTTCCACTGAATCTTTCAACACTTCAACTAGTTTTTCTACCTCAACTCCCAACAAATCTGTGTCTGTAATGATTGGGGTTCTATAGACTAGGCTTGCAATGTTTCCAAAGAAATGCATGCTAGACCTCATCTCTTTCTACTTCTATTCAAGCAAATAAAGACTGCAATTCTTTTAGAAGAGCGGATAACTAGGCATAAAACAATGAATCAAATGGAAAGCTTATTGGGAGTTACCTAATTTCTGTTGAAATGAAAAACCCACACTTTTGTCTTTCGCAGTCGAGACTCCACAACTTAGCATTTGGAAGAAATGAGTTGAAGAAAGGGAATTTAAAGAAACTCACTGTGCGAGGAAAATCAGTTGAGGCATGAAAATTAAATGTCGTGCGTAAGCTGGAATAAGTTGAAGTCATTGGTGTGACATTTAACCATTACTTCACTTAATTGAACCCTCTTTAATCATTATTGCCATATTAAATGCTATCCCTTTGTTCATGCTGAAAGAACATCTGCCTTAACCCGTATTTCCAACTGACTCTTCCCACGTGGCTGACTACTTGTCCAAATCGCCGTACCATTATTTTGGTAGATACACTATGACGTGTCCAGGGTCCCACCTGCAATCACTGAAAGCAAGTCAAAAACATTTGCTTGAACTACTTTGAACTGAGGTTCAAAGTGGTTCAAAGTGTTTCATGAAAAAAGATTTGATACCAACACTTGACCGAGAGAACTGGTTCTCACGAGATGGGTTCACGACACTTTTAAAGAATAAGTTCAGAGGGAAAAACTGACATTTCAAATCTTTTAACTTGGAATTCTTCTTCCCCAAAAAAGGGGTGGAAACAGGTAAGACTTCGAGGAAAACATCAAATGGTAAAACTTCTTTGATTATGGTGACTCAAATAAGACCTAAAACTGGCTCTGTCTGTGGACTGCAAGTTGTCAAAATTGCAGAGAACTCTAGATACTAGTTTCGCAAAACTAGAACACGAAGGGGAAAAAGGACAAAACAACCGAACAATGACTAAAGAAAGCAAAGGAAACTAACTAATATGTACAGAAGGATCTGGGAACACCATCACAACTTGAATAACTTCAGGTCCTGTCCATTGCAGGTGCAAGGAAGACTGACACCATCTGGGTAAGACAAACGAAAAGCACTAGAACCAATTGTTTCTGTGATAATAAATGGACCCTTCCACAAAGATTCAAATTTCCCATGTGAACCTTTGGGTGCCTTCCTTTTATCCCATAAAATAACTTCATCTCCTTCCATGAATTTCCTGGTACGAACCCTCATATCAAAAAATTTCTTGACTTTCAATTGATGCTCTGTAATATGATCCACTAAGTCATCCCTTTACTCTTCCAGTTTATTTAGGTACATGACGCGCTTCTCTAGTGAACTTTGGAAATATTGATCTTCAATTACTGCTTGCAGCTTAGTCGTGGATAATTCCAGAGGTAAGGACACATGAGCTCCTATCCCATACACAAGGTCAAAAGGGGACATGCCTATATCCCTTTTTGGAGAAGTTCTATCGGCCCATAACGCTTCATATAAATTCCTATGCCAGTCATGAGGGTTATCATTCATCAATTATTTCATTATAGCCACTAGATTCTTATTGTTGGACTTCGCCTGGGCGTTTCCCTATGGAAAGTAATCTGATGAGTGAGCTAGTGATATCCCATGTTCATAACAAAGAGCTAAAATCTCTTCTGAAGAAAAGTATGTAGCATTATCTACCACTATCTTGACTGGGATCATGAACCTTATAAAGATATAGTTCAATAGAAATCACATACAACCTGAGAGTTTGCCTTTTTGGTTGGGACCGCTTCCACCCGCTTGGTGAAGTAATCAGTAGTTCTTAGAATGTATACATGCCCTGCACTAGACGGGGGATTCAAAGGCCCAATAAAATCTATACCCCATTGTTTAAAAGGTTCTTCAACAATCACGGGCTTGAGGGGCAATGCTGTAAGTTGTGGGCGCCCAGTAAATAACTAACATTTCTCACAATTCTTAACATAGTGGTACGCATCCTTGAACATTCCTGGCTAATAGAAATGATTCTGAAAAATCTTGAAATTTGTAACAGTAGAGGAAAAATGTCCCCCACAAGCTTCATCATGGAAAGCTCTTAGCAATTCTTTCTATTGAGCGACATCTACACACCTCAGGAAGGTCCCATTAATGCTCTTTTTATACAACACATCTTGCGAAATGACATACCTAGAAGCCTTCAATTTTAAGTTACGCTTTTCTTGAGGACTTAAATTTTCAAGGCATTCCCAATAGGTGAGAAAGTATTTTATATTTGAAAACCATGGGTCAGTTAAACTTACTAGTAGTACTGTAGGGGTTTCATTGACTTCTTCTGTTGCCGATCCTCTATCTCTAGCCAAAAGTTTACATAATCCTCGTCCCCTTACCAAATTACTTGGCTTGATGGTCAGGTCATATTCCTGAATTTTGGCTATCCACACTGCTCTGTTGTTCATTCCTATTTCCTTCTAAGTCAAGACACTTTTGACCGCCATCTTTGGAACATATACCGTAGCATGGGAGTGTAAGATGTAATAACTAAATTGTTTTACTGCCTTTACTACAACAAAGGCATGTTTCTCAATTTGGGAGTACTTGAGTTCATGTTTCTTCATCAGATTACTCATGAAATCAATGGGCGCCTCCCGTTCCATATCATCTTTCTGCGTTAAAATACTAGATGGAGTATGTTATGATGCATAATAGTAGATATTAAAGTCCTTTTTAAAATCTGGGCTTACCAGGACGGAGCTTGAGCTATTGCTTCTTTAACCTCATTGAAAGCTCCCTTCCCTTCTTCATTCCACTTAAAGGGAACCTTCTCGCTTAACAAATCCACCATATGCTTAGTTATTTCTAAAAATTCAGGGACAAAAGCTCTTAAAAAGTTTATCCAGCCAAAAAAAGATTTCAAGCTACTTTGGTTGGATGGTAAGCTGAGATGTTGAATAGCCCTGACTCTATCTGGATCAATCTTGACACCCTTCTTCGAAATAATATATCCTAACAGCTTACCTTCTTCGACAAAGAAGACTGACTTCTTCGGATTCAGGGATATGCCATGACTTCTGCACCTCTGTAATATTGTCTCAATATCCTTCAGATGACAACTCCTGCTTTTTGAAAATATGGTCAAATCATCTAGATAAATCACAATGATCCTATTGCAAAGATCTCTGAATGAAGAATTCATTGCCCTCTGAAAAGTGGTGCCAGCATTAATTAACCCAAATGGCATTCTGTTGTATGCAAAAGTACCCCAAGGTGTTATAAAGGTCATCTTATGCTGGTCCTCCTTTGCCACACTAATTTGGTTATATCCAGAATAATCATCCAGCATGGACATTACTTTTGATCCTGATACTACCTGAAGCAGATGTTCCATCACCGGCAACGCATAATTGTCTTTGAGACTGGCCTGATTTAAATTGCAGAAATCTACACAAATCCTAATTTCACCATTCTTTTTCCTTACAGGAACTATATTGGTGATCCAAGTTGAGTGATGAATAGGATAGATAATTCTGGCTTGCAACATCTTTTCCACTTCTTTTAATATGGCTTCAGATACTTTCAGATCGTAGTTTCTCAATTTCTGGCAGAAAGGTTTAGCATTTGTTTTTAAAGGAATGTGGTGTCTAAATTGGCCACCTTTAAAAATTTTAAGATCCTCATATCCCCAAGCAAAGACGTCTTTATATTCTGTTAATAGTTTCTTAAGGTCATCTCTTTCCTGTTGGGAACAAGTCTTCCCTATAGGAATCCATTTTGGATCAATATCATCACCTATATTGATTTTATCATATTCCTTAGGATTATGAGTATGAGGCACTTTTTCTTTAACTGTACTATCATCATTTCTCTGAAACAAATGTTCTAAAGAGACCAATCCTTTAGGAATATTATTTCCTTTGAGTTGTATGATTCTGTCATCTTCCACCGAACCTTCACAGGTTTCCTTGCACTCATTCTCTGATCCTTCAAAATAGACATTTGCAAAGTTATTAATACACCCCATAAAATCTCTGAGCTAGGAATCACCATCAAATACTTTCCAATGCTCTACATTATCTAGTAATTTGGGTCGGTATATCATTTCAATCCTGTAGCTCTAAGTTTTGAAATTTGGATGTGGCAAAATTAGTGAAGCTGAAACTGCTAAGGAGTCTACTTTAGTATTTAAAGCCCTGGGTATGAACTCAATAGAAAAAGCATCAAAAGATTCAAGCTCATCCCATACTAAATTCCTATAGTGTTTTAACTTTTCATTTTTCACTGAGAACTATCCCCTTACCTGTTTCACAATCAGGTCAGCATTTCCTTGGGCAATCAACTTCTTAACCCCTCTTAGTTTTGCTTCTTCCAAACCTAACAGTAGCGCTTTGTATTCATCCATATTATTGGTATTTCTAAAATCCAGCTTGAAAGAAAAGGGGATGCACTCCCCAACAGGGGGAAAAATCACTACTCTGGCTCCTGATCTAGAATTAGAACAGCTACCATCGAACTCCATTTTCCACAAATCATCATTTTCTGATTCGGCAGCAATAGGTTCAGTTTCATCTTCAGATAAAACTACATAATTACCGAAATGGCACTCTTAAAAGAGGATCTAAGCTTTGGGGTTATCTGAGGGGACCACAGTGTATTTATTTTTAGGTTTTGGCTCAATTTTTATCCTCTTATTGCCTACCGGGATAACTACTTTGGACCAATCCATTTTTATGTGACCTCCCATGTCTTTACAGAAAGTTTTACTCAGTAACATTCCGTAACTGGTAGGAATGTCAGCTACTAGGATTGTCAGCTTTAACCATTTATTTGGACACGCAACGAGGATAGCTTGCACATCTTTCACTTGCCCCATCAAAGGTACTTGTTTCCTATCCATAGAGTAGCATCGGCCAAAAGTTTTGGTCAAGGTAAGGCCGAGGGCTTTGGCCACTGGAGCAGGCATTATGTTTTCAGAAGCCCCAGAGTCAATGATACAATTATTGAGTTTTTGTCCATTTAGAAGCAAGGAAATGTAGAAAGGATTTGGATTCTTTTCTTCTATGTCATTCTCTACAGAGTTAACATAAGGGAAATCATCCGGTATCTATGGGGTATCTTCAGACACGAAAATAGGGGGTTCCTCCATAGTGGTTCTCTCTCCAATAAGTGGTCTACTTGGTTGGGTATTTGGACTAGAATCTCCTTTCACATATTTAACTAATCTATCTAGCTCTTTAGGATTCATTTTCAAATATTCAGCTGGAGAGATGGTAAAGGAAGTTGTTTTGCAAAATTCAACAAAATCAAAGGCAGGAGGAGTAGGAACCACGTTACCTTTTTGAAAGATTCTAATCCCTGAGCTTTTTGGATTAGAAGAGGGCTCACTAGTTCCATCTTTATTCCTTGGAAAGGCATCAGACGTACCCACGCTAGGAGTAAAATTTTGATTTTTCTGATTTCTGGTGAGGAATGCACACGAAGGGTCTTGCAGAGTCGCCAGTGCATCTCTGCCTCTATCAGAGTCAGAATCATACTCTAGATAAAAAGAACTTGATTGTCCCATTTCAGAAGAAGCTTTTTCCTCTCTGTATTCTTCAATCCCAATAGTATCTTTGGTTGAATTTAGCTGGAGACATCTGAGCCAGTCCGAACAAGTTTCCCCATCATGGTCAGTTGTCAAATGGAAGGAACACATGGTTTCCTTAGGTGCTTGTTCAATCTGCAACCTAGGTTGCGAGTCCGTAAAGAGTGGAACTTTACTGTGGGCCTGACCAAATTGTTTCTGGTTCAAATCTTGATAAGGGGATTGATATGGGGAACTTGAATTGTTTTGTTGTCTTTTAAGCATCACCATATCATTCATCAACCTCTGTAATAAAGGATTGGTTGTAGCTAATGAGGAGGGGCCTGCGGACTGAACTTCTCTTTTCCACTTTCTCGCCATGATGAATGTATCCTCAATTTCAATGGCTTGTCTTTGTGCAACATTCAAATTGGCTACTCCATCCTTCAATAGGTGAAAGATTATATCATGAGGTACTACATTGAGAAAGAATATTTTCTTATTTTCATCGCTAGGGGCAGAGTTGGCAGGAATCCTTTGCAAAATCCTGTTAAACTTAGCCACAAACTCTCGCATAGGTTCATGCATCTCTTTCTTTAGCTGGCTCAATTGAAGCAATAGTGAGATCTCATTATCATGAGTCTTGAACCTTGCTTTGAACACATCCTTCATATCATCCCGACTTGTAATAGAACCTTGAGGTAAATGGTTGAACCAATCCACTACGGCGTCAGTCAAAGTTCTTACAAAAAGCCTCACAGCGACCTCTTGGGTGGGAACACTGAGAATACCGCATGTCATATGGAAAGCACTCAAATGATCTCCAGTTATCATTTTCTGTCTCCATTAAACTTAGGCAAAACTTGATTAGCTCCTTTCAGAAGGGCAGTGGGTGCATTGACTCCTAAGTTCAAAGGGCCTATATTTTGGCCCCAGGGCTGATTAGTGGCCATGAATGGAGGTTGGAAGTTTAAAGGTTGAGTATTTATAATTGAGGGTATTACAGTTTATGGTGGGATAACAGCTTGGACAATTGGTGATATGATGGGCCTACTAGGAGGTGAAGAGGGTCTACTTGAGGTCTTGGTCCTTCTTTTCTTTGGGGTATTAAAGTCAGGGAAAAAACTCAAATTCTTCAGAGCTTTAAAAACTGCATCGATTAAACCCTTGCTCCGATCACCTCTTGTGTATCTTTTCTCTGCCAGCTTTGCCTATCAAGATCCCACCTAACTTATTTTAAGGACCTTGTGCCACTCTATCCACAACCGCGGCCTCCTGAGAAATGGGAAGTCCCCTCAACCACTCCCCAATTTCTTCTTCTTCAATGACAAGTTGGACATGCTGGTATTGTTGATTGCTCTCCTTCAAATTTCATGCCAAGGAATTAAGATCTGCTATAATATCTTCATGGGTATCTAATAAAAACAAATCAGGTTGCAACACCGGGGGAACTTCTTCTTGCCCAGGAATCACAACAGCCGGCAACACCATATTTTATTCATTCATGGAACATGCAACTACTTACTATCTTTCTGATAGTGCACTCCCCAGTAGAGTCGCCAAAAATCTGTTGGTGAACAGATTTGTCTCTGTGTAAATTGCAAATTATACTAACTCTATGCCTCTTAGGAAACAAATTATCCTACAACAGTTGGGCAAGCATCAGATGATTGCTTCCCTCTGAATTGTTTGAGGTACAACTCCCTATCAGAAATATCTACTGAAAATCAGAAATTAAAACCAATGTCTGTACTTTTAACCCGAAAGCACATAAGGGTCACTCAAATACTCTTAGATATTGAGGTGAAATCAGACAAAAAGAATAAAGAACAACAAAAAAGAAAGGCACAACTTCTTTGATTTGGAAAACAATAATCTTGAACGAAAATAAGGAAGGGAATTGTTTAGAGAGACAGATAAATACCATACATTTACTATAAACCAGTAACGAGAGATATACCAATTCACAAAGTAATTGATATGTCATAAATCTAAATTCACAGATTTAAATTCAACATGCATCAGAATAACATGATCACACAGAACTAAGTCTGAGATTAATCCGATCCAAAAAATATCTTTCTATTCAATTCCCATAGAACATATGTAAAATCTTAATGAAATCAGAAAATGTCGATCTAAGTCTAATATATTCCAAAATTTCATCATCCTTTTCCTAGTATCATGTTTCAACATATATAGTTTAACAGGTTCGAGAGGGTTCCCTTAAAACTCAGCCTCTCAACCTAACCAAAAAGAAACAGTTTCAGACCACTAAAACAGAGAGTAAAAGTTTTTTGACAACAATTAAAACATAAACAAAATACCCCAAACATAGGCAAGAAAATCATCATGCGATCACGTGTCTTCAGCTATTATCTCTAGACGTGGCTCCTCAGACCAGCTTCTAGCTCTGGAAAGTACTCACAAGCTCCTGGATCGGGTGAGAGTGGAGATTCTTCACACCGTTTAGCTTCACGCGACATGCGCTCTTTTCCCATTTGAAGTTCTGAACCTTTTCTAAATGTTTAGGTAACTGCCCCCGATTTAGGTATAGCATGGACTCCACATTAGCAACCCTGGTGAAATCTTCGGCTGTAATCTCGTCTTTTTCTTTAATGTCATTCACTGCATCTCCAAAACTCTTGGTCATAGATTCTGCATCTATATTTTCCTCAGTGAACTGAAGTATACCCGATGGGTTCACAACTTTAAAGTCTTTCAGCACATTAGTATGCATTTCCTTGACCTCTTTCTCTATGGCACGTAACCTCAAGATTGCCACTTTAAACAGGCTACTTTTCCAATTTATATTCTTCTTAAGAATGAAGAGCATACAGGCATCTATCAGTTTCATAGGATTCTCTGCCAGGAACTTCTCAACCCCATATCCTTCTGTCTCAATAATCTAGGACATAACAGTGGTACATTTTTCCTCGTCTGATTCCCAAGTTGGTATCAAGGTATTGACCTCCCAATCAAAGCTTCTCTGTCTACAAAAGCTGCTACAAACTCCTGAATGAAATTATTTCCTTCTAAAATGATGCCACTGACCTAGTTTCTCATAGTCGTCATCAAAGTTCTACCTTGGTGCATTTGCTTCAACATTTGTTTGCTATCTACAGAGTTAGGGTCAAAATCTTGCAGAGATTGGGCTAGAGACAGGGCCCCAACCTCGCTGAGCGAACTAAGGAACTCGGCCATCGTTATCACAAGTTGTTTGAGTTCCCGCTTCTCCTTGCCATCCTTCTGAGACTAACCAAGTATATGGTCTACTGAGAACTTGAAAAGATGATCTTGAGTATCTCTGTTTAGCACCTCGAATTCCATTTTTGTAATTTTGAAATCTTTCACTGCAGATTCAAGAATACCCTCTTTCTATTTGATAGTAGCTATTTCAGCTGTCACTTTGCCTATTACGGGGTCTGTAATTAACCTTGCATTTATTTTTGCTTTCTTCATCTTTGGGGTACGAGTGACATATTTGGTAACAATATCTTTAACTGGCAAAGAAATAGGCTTGAAACTATGTTTCTTGCTTACTGATTCGGTTAGCCAAGGAGGAACTAAATTAGGAACCATCATGTTTTCAAAATTCTTGGCGGGAGTCACTTCTTCTTGCTGAACCTCAGAATTGTTCATCATTGCATCTTGAATCTCTTTGTTCTGTTCTGGTGAAAGAGAGAGGTCATCATTATTGACATCAATGTCAATGAAGCTGGAGTCAGGAGAAGCCATCCGAGACTAAATTTCAGCCCTCGTTCTAGATCTTGTTCGGGCTGCAGTTGTATTTCCATTCGGCGCAACTCTTTTCTTATTTGAAGGAAAATTACCTGCATGAGGAGTCAGAGAAGAAGCGTTAGAGGGATCAAGCTAGACTTTAATTGAGATCGATTTGACATCAGTTTCTTTAGGAGAGGTGATCCTCTTCTTATTTGATTTCCTTCTTTTTAGCCAATCATCTGTGTAGGCCAGAATGAACCTAGCTCTTAGTTTGATGTTTGCTTCTTCATTCCTTGTCTAATCTACCTTTGATAGAAATTCTACATAGGGTTCAGTAAAACCAGGTTCAATTACTTTTGACCCATCTTCAATCACATCAGATATCTCAAGTTTCAGCTGCAGACTTCTAATTTGGGGGATCAACAACTTGGAATGATCTTTTATCTGAATTGCCCCTTCACTTCCTAAATCCTCCCATAAATCTTCTAAGTGCGGGGTCAGGTCCATCTGCTGTTTCAAATTAAATGCCTTCGTGATAAACCCCTTATTGTCAAATCCCCTTCTTGACTCATAAAACTGCATGTGAAAGCCAACCAAATTGCTACCTATTATTGATGCATCTATCATACTCTTGCATACCAGATTTCCAAGTCTGATTGGAAACATTGTATCCCACTTATCTTTCGGCAGATTATTCTTTATTACTATGAACATTTTTCTACAGATTTCTGCTAAAATGAAACAGTCAAAGCAGAACCTAGGCAATCTGAGAGGTTCTTCATCAAAACCACCGACTCTTAGATAGGTGAACCGAGGAAACTAGATATAGAAACTCCTGAAACTTTGAACCAACTTTTGGGCCTCTGGAGAAATTCTCTGAACTGGGGTTCCAGCTAACTGGTTACACAATCTCCCGAGAAAGACGTCATGAACCCTCCTATACTCTTCTAAGACTCTGTCCTTCCTTAGCAGAGGGCAATACTAAAAAATGGTTATGTCTCCAGTCCATGGTTCATGAGGAATTACGGTAAGATCTTGGGTACATGCGAGGAAATAGGTCAAATAGGAGGACATATAGAATTCTTTTCACATAGCTTGTGCCTATTTGAGCTGATCTTTTAGTGAGCTCGTGATTATTTCAGCCCAGTCTAGATTTTGTTTGCCTTCTAACACAATTTTTATGAAATGATACATCCAATCTTCAAAGAGAAGTACTTGTTCTAAACCTCTTATTCTGTGCAATAAAACCATGATATTATGGATGTGGGTCTTCATATTGATGAAGGGGACTCCCCTTAATACCTCAAGTACACAACAAAAACAGAGAGAAACAACAAAAATTTGCAAGAACAGAAAATTGGCTTCTTATTGGCTCCATAAATGTGGAATTACAAACTTCAGAATTACAATATCAAAATCCACATGGGCATCCCTTACAATAGCCTGTATGACAAAGCCTCAAATAACCACCAAGAACTGCCCTAGAAAAGAATACGGGCCTTCCTTAAATAGGCGATTTTCCACCGCCCGAGAAGGTTCCTGAAATCTAGCCATTAAGGCCGACTACCCATAGCCTTTAATTATTTTTCACTTTTATTACAAAAGGGTCGGCTTTAAATATTTACAAAATATGAGATTAGGTAGCCCAACTTTCGGAAGCCATAACTTTTGAACCATAGCTCTGATTGACTATTATAACCACTTTTTGGAAAGGGGAGCTCGCGATCTATAGTGGTCAACATGCGAAGTGCCAATCAACTAGGGGTTCAACCTTGATCTGGAGCCTCTAAGGTCCTAAAAATTGAGCTCAAAGGTTTTGCACCCTAAAATCTCAATAGTAAATCCTTAATAACTTCGCCGATACAGATGATCTGATAATGAAATTCAACTGGAATGCTTATATGACTAAGATGAACCTTCACCTGAAAAATTAGAACATTCCAAGTTCAAATGACCAAGTTACTAAAAATAGCAAGTTTCCAAAAATAGCATCTTTGTACAAAATAACCCTTATTAAATAGAAAACACATATTTTTGGGTAATGCAAGATTGCCCTTACACCCAGGATGCTCCTGCATCAGACACACAGGGTAATTTTAGAAGTGACCTTGTCACGTCTCAGGTGTGCAGAGGAAAACCAAGATGGTCAATCTCCTCCTTTATCAGCCATGATGAATCTTCTACAGGTCGTCCTCTCCATTTGACTAGATACTCTTCATATGTCATGTTCCTTGTGCCAACTTCCAACATGACTATCTAGTATATCTTCAATCTCCTTGGTAGTTGAAGTAGTAGCTGGAATATTCCATTGTGCTTCTATGACCTCGCCTTCAACACCCCCTTCATGGCACTCTATCAAATTTGCAATGTTAAATATTGGTGAAATATTCAACTCGGTAGGCAATTCTACCCAATAAGCATTTCTTGAATCATGCTTCTTCAGTATCTTACATGGCCCAAACTTCTTCATTTTCAACTTGTTATATGTACCAACTAGAAATCGCTCCTTCTGCAAATGAACCATGACTTCATCCCCAACCTGAAATTCTTTATGCCTCCTTCTCTCATCTGCCTTAGCTTTATACTGTGCATTCATCTTGGTAATGTGCTTCCTCACCTCCTCATGGATGTTCTTCAAATGTTCTACAAAATCCTTAGCTTCAGCACTACTTATCTCTCCTTTGTCTATCTTCCTCAACTCTGAAGCATTTCTGGGACTACTTCCAAATATAATATGGAATGGTGATTTACCAGTGCTCTTATTGACATAATTATTGTATGCAAATTATGCCTGTGGTAAAATCAAATCCCAGCCTGTTGGCTTATCTCCAACCAAACATCTCAGTAAATTCTCCAAACTCCTATTCACCACCTCTGTCTATCCATCAGTTTGTAGATGATGTGATGAGTTGAACTTCAAGTCTGTCTTCAACTTCTTCCACAATGTGCGCCATAAATATCCAACAAACTTAGTGTCTCGATCTGAAACTATACTCTTTAGCAGACCATGTAGTCTCACCACTTCTTTGAAAAATAATTCAGCCACGAGAATAGCATCATTAGTCTTCTTACAGGGAATAAAATGTGTCATCTTTGAAAACTTGTCAAACACCACAAAAATTGAATCATGTCCCTGCTGAGTCCTTGGTAAACTAAGAACAAAGTCCATACTGATATCCTCCCAAGGCTTCTCTGGTACAGGTAATGGCTGATACAATCCTGTATTATGCTTTGCTCCTTTTTCCATTTGACATACTCTACAACTCTGTACAAACTTCTTGACATCTTGCTGCAACTGTGGCCAATGATAATTCTCGCTAACCAAAGCAAGAGTTTTATCTCGACCAAAATGTCCAACCAATCCTTTGCTATGCTTCTCCTTGATGAGATTCTCCCTCGTAGAACTTCATGGAATGCACAACTGGCTCCCTCTGAATAACATTCCTTCCTGAATGATGAAGTCCAGCCACTTCATTTTGTCTAGAGTAATAGGTTTTGTACAAGCTTTCCAAGCTTCACCAAAATCAGGATCCTCTAGATACAAACTCTTGAGTTCCTTGAACCCAACCACCTCAATCTACATCTCTGTTAGAAAAAGTTGCCTTCTGCTAAGAGCATCTGCAACTCTGTTAGACTTTCCACTCCTGTGTTTCAAAACAAATGTGTAACTCTGCAAAAATTCAACCCATTTTGAATGTATTTGATTCAACTTTTCTTGACTATTCAAATATTGCAAAGCTTGATGATCAGTATACAAAAAAAACTCCTTAGGAAGCAGATAGTGTCTCCACTTCTTCAATGCCTGAATTGTAGCATAAAATTCTTGATCATAAACATAATATTTTCTCTTGGCATCATTTAACTTCTCACTGAAATATGCAACAGGTTTACCTTCTTGGCTCAAAACAGCTCCTATTCCAGTACCACTAGCATCACA
>MU225802.1:1459996-1504700 GCA_018584345.1 Thuja plicata | reverse complement strand
AGATTTTTATTTAATTTTTAATTTAATTCATTTCCTTTTTCAACAAATAAAGTGCTTTAAGTGGGGATTTTTATTTATTTAATTAAAAGAGAGGTTTTCTTTCAATTAAATAAATTAGAAGAATTTTTTTTAATTAAATGGGAGGAATTGAATTTAATTAAATAAGAGGAATTTAATTAAAAGGGAGATTAAATCTTTTAATTAAATAAGAGAAATTTTATTTAATTAAAAGGGATATTAAATCTTTTAATTAGATAAAAATGATCAAACCTTAGGAAATATTGAAATAATTGAATAATTGAATTAATTACAATTTGATCAAGGAAATTGATTTGGATTGAAAATATTTCAAAGCATTGATTCAAAAATTTGATAAATTTATAAAATAATAAATGGGGCCCAAAGTCTAGGCGACCATTTTAGGGTGCATACACCCTTAGCCTTTAATTATTTTTCACTTTTGTTACAAAAGGGTCGGCTTTAAATATTTACAAAATATGAAATTAGGTAGCCCAACTTCTGAAAGCCATAACTTTTGAACCGTAGCTCTGATTGACTATTATAACCACTTTCTGAAAAGGGGAGATCGCAATCTACAGTTGGTAACATACGAAGCGCCAATCAGCTAGGAGTTTGACCCCGATTCGGAGCCTCTAAGGTCCTTAAAATTGAGCTCAAAGGTTCCGCACCCTAAAATCTCAACAGTAAATCCTTAATAACTTTGCCAATACATATGATCTGGTAATGAAATTCAACTGGCATGCCTATATGACTAAGATGAACCTTCACCTGAAAAATTAGAACATTCTGAGTTCAAACGGGCAACTTATTAAAAATAGCAATTTTCCAAAAATAGCAGCTTTGTACAAAATAGCCCTTATTGAATAGAAAACACATATTTTTGGGTGATGCAAGATTGCCCTTACACCCAGGATGCTCCTGCATCACATATGGTCCTTGGTTAGAACCTTGGGCAGTCTAGAACCGCCCTTGTAATTTGATACAGTCCACTTCCGGGCTATGTTATTAAGCTTCTTGTCACTCCTTTCTCAGAATTGTGCCAGCGACTGGGTGGGAGTAAAACTAGCAAAAGTTTCATCTGAAATTTTGAAGACAGACATTATCATTTCTCGGTTTATGGTTAAGATACTCTTACCCTCATTATTCAACACACCCTTAGACTTGACGTCATAATGATATATGCATTGTTGAATAAGCTCTGGACATATCACAGCTGGGGGAAAAGCAACAACTTGGATTAAATCACTGGACAAAAACTCTACAGTATACTCCTCTTCCACCGAATCTTTCAACACTTCAACTAGTTTTTCTACCTCAACTCCCAACAAATCTATGTCTGTAATGATTGGGGTTCTACAGACTAGGCTTGCAGTGTTTCCAAAGAAATGCATGCTAGACCTCATCTCTTTCTACTTCTATTCAAGCAAATAAAGACTGCAATTCTTTGAGAAAAGCAGATAACCAGGCATAAAATAGTGAAGCAAATAGAGGGCTTATTGGGCGTTACCTGCTTTCTGTTGAAATGAAAAACCCACACTTCTGTCTTCCGAAGCCGAGACTCCACAACTTAGCATTTGGAATAAATTAGCTCAAGAAAGGGAATTTAAAGAAACTCACTGTGCAAGGAAAATCGGTCGAGGCATGAGAATTAAATGTCGCGCGTAAGCCAGAATAAGTTGAAGCTGTTGATGTGACATTTAACTATTACTTCACTTAATTGAACCCTCTTTAATCATTATTGCCATATTAAATGCTATCCCTTTGTTCGTGCCGAAAGAACATCTGCCTTAACCCGTATTGCCAACTGACTCTTCCCACGTGGTTGACTTCTGGTCCAAATCACCGTACCATTATTTCGGTAGATACACTATGATGTGTCCATGGTCCCACCTGCAATCACTGAAAGTAGGTCAAAAATATTTGCTTGAACTACTTTGAACTACTTTGAATCGAGGTTCAAAGTGGTTCATGAAAAAAGATTTGATACCAACACTTGACCGAGAGAACCGGTTTTCACGAGATGGGTTCACGACACTTTTAAAGAATAAGTTCGGAGGGAAAATTTGACATTTCAAAGCTTTTTAACTTGGACTTCTTCTTCCCAAAAGGGGGGGGGGGGAAGAGGTAATACTTCGAGGAAAACATCAAAGGGTAAAACTTCTTTGATCATGGTGACTCAAATAGGACCTAACATATACGCATCTTCCAAAATTGACCATATCCAACATTTGGTATTCCAGCACCCAAACGGGCCGTATATTATATGAAAGAAAATGGAATCCCCTGTAAATATTAGTGTTTACATGCATAAGCTCACGAGTAGGTTTCCTTTCATGTATATGTCTATCTTATAACCAAAGTGGGCTCAGCCAATTTTCCAAAGCATAAATGAATCTCTAAGGGTGCGCTCCCATGGAGGGGGGCTTCCTAAAAAATTTCAGTGGGTATTGCTGAGATTTTTTAGGATTATTTTAAACTAGGAGGTCCCGTGAATATTCTAGTGGAGTTCATGCTTAAATATTTAAGCTCCACAATTTATGGAAGTTGGCAATCTCATCAATTTTTTATTTAGTATATTCTATTAAATGACTAAATAAATTAAAAAATAGAAAAAATCTAATTACAAGAATTTAAAATTTTCATATAATTAACAAGTGGCAGAAAAAAGCCTAAGTTGATGGGGCAATTTTTAAGCCCCCCACCTTTTCAACCAGCTAAAATATGCAACTCTAAAAAGTAGGAGTTGTTACTTTTGAGGAAAAGATTCAATTTAATCCTATAGCAATATTTTTTTAAGTTGATGGGACCTCCCGCTCCATAAAAATAGATCCTGAAGCCCCCTAATGGGACCGCACCCTAAGCTTGTTAACTAGAACTATAAAAAAAGCAGACAGTTAGACATCCAAAGTGTAAATGTGTAAGGCTTGTGAAATCCTTAAACTGGTTATATGATGCCCACAAAAAGTGTAAACGTATACATGAATTATATACCTAAACTGAGTTTTGAAAATCATTAAACAATACGTTTAATGAGCAGTCTCAGGAAATATATACCATAAAGCCTTATGAACGATAAGTAATTCCAGGATGACATAATATCCAAAACAAAATTGCAAGATTGAGATTGACCTGGCGATTCCAAATGGATTAATACTAAACTATTAACTAGATAGCACCATCATAGATTGCCCTTTTATCTTTACAAACAGAGGTGGATTAATAAGCATAGATTTTAATAAAAGTGGAATAACTCTGTAGTCTTCCAACATAGATGCTGAAAGAAAGGAGCCAATCAGGCAATAAGATAGATTGTCATTGAGACACAATAAGTATATATATGTATGTATATATCTGTAAAGTATTGATATATACTTAGATACATAGATTCAAAATAACTATATATATGTGTATATGCGTGCGTGCGTGCCCACACACACACACATGTGTGTATCTCAGATTGCATCATTATAAATATCTATGTCTAAAGCAGAAGACCCTTCCAAATTTTAATAATAAAATAGTAAGTCATCTTCTGATTAAATTTAAGCTTTCCGGTTTCGAGAGTCAAATGCTTCCCAACCCTGTTCTAGCCAAGGGCCAGAGCTGGTGTCAATAGGCCTCTACTGATGATGAGAACAATTTTTGGTACCAATATAAAATTAGAATGCATACCTAGCACTACCAAGAGTTCCAATTTCCAAGTTACAGAGTTAATAATTCTATTGTTCAATCGATTAGCAAACCTCGTAAAGAAGTCCAATAGTGTCAACACATTCTAATAAAAACAAGAGTCATCGCAGATATATACATGACACTCGTGTTTTTCCCTAAAAAATAAAACTATGGTGATTTCTTTGTGAGAAGAAAGTAAGCATTGATACACATTTTCTTCATTTAAAAAAAAAACTATATATATTCAAATGATATTTAAACTTTTAGGGTCCATATTAAACATATAAGCTTTATGCATCATAAGTATTTTAGGCAAAAATAACAGTCTTTGTCGAGTTTTAAAACTGAAAAAAGAACTAAGAGCCACCATAAATTATTTGAGCTATAGCTATAGTCTATATCTAGCAGACTAGTGTCCTTTGCGTTAAATGATCATTATGTCATCATCTGAGTTGTCCTCATTATCATAGCTCTCTTACTCCCTCTTAGCCTTTCCCTTGGTGTCTTTCTTGTTGGGGTTGCTTCGAGCCCAACTTATCTTGATTGTGACTAGTGGGATTATATGGATCCTATTTAAATCCATATTTTTGAGAGACTCATGAATGTTATACCCTTCTGCTTTGAGGTAGGGATAGAGACAAACCAAATTTGTTGAGGGGATACTTTTTCGCCACCTGAGGAGGTAATGGATGTTACACTCCATCTCCCCCCGATGCAGGTCAAAAATATCTTTGTCTTTGAAAACCAAGATTGGTCTCCCCGCAATATTATCCACTTCCTCCAGGCTAACCACTTCCACATTTATGTAGTCCTCGAGGTATGAAATTTCATGTCTCTGGTTGATGCTATAGATAACTTGCTCCAAATCCCACAAAATTTATTTGACAAATATCTCTTTGCATAGGGAAACAATGTCTTGTTTGTTGATTCTTTCTATTATCATACAAGACACAAAAGTTCCCACAATGTCCCTGTTCATCCTTTAGGTGAAACTAAAATCAAAATACTGTTCTCCTAGTGCTAATTTGACAGTCCTCCTAAATATATCATCCAAAGGTTTAAGAATTATGCTCCGTCTTTCCGGTTAATGCAACCACGAAAGGCCATCTGCCTATTTATGTGATATGAAAGGTATGGACGTTGGTTTCCATACTGGAGTAACAATAATAGATTCTCACTAAAGGATGAAAATCCAACAAACTAAATCAAACTCCACCTAACAACTATTGCTACCATTACTAAACAACCTTAAAACTAAAGGGAGACCAACATAAATTCACTTAAGAAATTTGAGGCACGCAAGCTAATCATGCTATATGGTAATTATGAGACAGACAAGTTGAAAGGAAGGCTGACAAAGTGACATGAAGACTCTAGAAGCTACGTGAGAGCCCCACAAAAGAGGATGAAATTAAGGTAAAAAGGGAAGAATTAATCATTATAAATTAAGGCAAATCTGTAGAACGATAGAGTATGAATCAAGGAGATACCAAAGATCTAAAGGCAAAGTGAAATCATAAATTGCATGAGCATATACATGAGTTGGGTGAATAAAATCCACAAAATAAATAAAAAGAAAATCCCATAAGGGTTTAAACCTAAAAATAATATGAGAAGAGGGCAAAGTGAAAGAAGCGAGTCAAGGGCTAGTATAAAGGCCAGGAAGTGGTGATATCATAAGTGGTGTATAGGAAGGGATAAAGGAAAGAGATCATCCCAACTAAGGTGTATGATATACTTCTGGAAGTATTTAAAAAAGGAAAAGATTAATATTTATAAAGGTATAAGCTAATCGAATCTAAATACCCACATGTCCTTGTTGGAAAATGCAATATGACTGAGAGGGGGGTGAATCAGGAACCAATAAAACTTATTATTCTTTAACCTTAATTAGATTGTCTAATATGATTGCATGCATAGAAAAGAAATAATCATTCATAACACATAGCACAGTATTTGGTTACCCAGAAACCTTCCAAATAAAAAGTAAAATTGGGGTGGGGATGGTACCTACAAGATTTAGTACTGCAGTGTAAATTTATCCTGTTATACTTACATTGACCACTTATGATGGTCTACCCTGTTAGGAGCAATAAGGATTGTTAAGTCCACCTTGTTAAAGGATTTGATACAATACAATAAGTAGTGCAACTCTGTTAAGAGATTTACAAAGGACTGATAGGTCCACCTGGTTAGAGGATTTTGCTGATCCACCTGTTAGAATGAGCTAGTATATGATCTGCTAAGGCAACTCTGATTTGTTGAATAAGATTCTTTGAATTATAACTAATCACCTGACTATGATGAACGAGTCTCTAATGTGCTTTATACTTCTGCAATCTTCTAATCAATATGTCATTTCATATTCACATATATAATTATGCTATATACTGTTCTCATACATATTTGGATAAACAAAATGTCTTATACATATATCTTATCCAAAAACAAATAAATTCATAAGTCGACTTCCATTAGATATAATGATATAAAAAAAAATGCAAGGTCGGCCCAATACTGTCACTCGGGTCCAGAAGTCTACTCGGGTGATAAACTGATACCTGGGCAATATGCTGATCACTTGGGCGATACTGGTCACTCGGGCAATACTGACCACTAGGGCGATACTTATCACTCAGGTCACACTGATCACTTAGGTGATACTGATCACTCAGGTCGCACTGATCACTTGGGCAATACTGGATGACTAAGTGTTTTGACACTAATTGACAACATGTCTTGCCATAAGGTCTACAATCTCCTCCTTTGGCATTAGTGACACAAACACTTATCATTGTACTCTATTTCTGATAGGTCAAAACTCCCCCTTACCATATGCTTGGGTTTTGACACCTGCTTTGCTGCTCAGGTCCAACTGACTATCTTTTTTTTTTCAAATTTGTTTTTGTAATGTATATCTTCTTCTCTACTCAACTGTACATGCATTTCCTCAATGTATATACAATGACCTTTCCCCCTTGTTTTTCACAAAAATGCCAAATAATATCTATAAGGTAATTCCAAAGTAGGATAGGAAATCACAATTTACCTTCAAAATTAGAGATAGAGTGTTGTCCCAATTGTCCTGTAGCACCTTCAAGATGTGCAATTCTATCTGTAGCTCGACTGACAACTCTATCATAAGTTTTTCAATTGAGAAATTATTGTCTTGGATGAGTGTCTTTGCATGTGTGATGCATTTCTGCATTACATCCATGTGTGGTAGGAGTTGGCTCTGGATGGCTGAAAGAAACTCTCTAGTCCTTGCTTCTTCCCTTAGCAACTCAGCCTGTAGATTAGTCAAATATTTGACCTTCAAAAAGTGTGTTGAGCTTATGCTCGTATCAAGTGCCAACTGCTTTGCACTTTCCTTTAGATCTGCATCAAATTTTTCTAACTTGTTCTTTATCTCCATAGTAAAGTTAGAAGTATCAATTAAATTTACAAATAGTGCTACTACATTGGTCACAGTGGTTTCTAGATTGCTAATAACATTGGTTAGTTGCACCTGGTTAATTTCAATCTTCTTTGCAACATTCTCTAGAACCTTGTTTTCAAACTTCCTTTTTGCTTTCTCAAGTGGTTTCTCTTGACCATTCAAGTCTGTATTAAACTTATGGACTAAGTCAACAAGTTGGTCCATAATGGAGTCACTCTTATTGACTTCAATATGTAGTGTATCCTGGAATATGCCTTTTATATCTTCAAGTACCCTGTTCCTCTTTTTCTCTTCTCGGAGCTTATTTTGGATTGCTCTTTTCTTCCATAGTTCTCCGAGTATATCCATTTGTTCTACAGAGAAGTTGGAAGATCCCAATTTTGAATCACAATTTCCTTATCAAGATCAATCTCATCAGTATTCACTTCCTTCTCTTTACCTTTAATCTTGGGATTAGGTGAAGGAACACTTTCCTTATCTTTTCCATCCTTAACTTGTACCTCACTATTCAATTGATTTAGGTCATTGACCTTTACTGTACCAACTATTAAATCAAAATTAACTGAAGAATCAATACTACCTGAAGAAACATTTACCTTGTCCATCTGTAACTCAGTTGTGCTTGGCTCAGTAATAGGTGAAGCCTGTTGCTCGATTCCTATTAGTTCAGATTTTGATTATGTACCCTTATCCTTGCACGAAGACAATATGTTCTGGATAGGTGATTGGGGCAAGGATGCCATTACTTCAAATGCAATCTACTTGGCATTAGACTCTTCAATTGTTTGTACCTTGGGTAGTGTATCATCATTGGTCTGTTCTAGAGGATCTGTGCTCGGTGCTTCTGCCTTATCATCTTCCTTGATTTCAACTATAGATTTCCACACTGTTGTGGCATGCTGCACTACATCTTCTATCTTTTTGTTTAGTATCTGGAAGGTTCTGAATCTGGGATTATGATTGTTTTCAAATTTAGTCAGTGCCTCTTTTATTTCTTTGTTTTTCATAACATGCATGACTTCCCTTAAGGTATGTTCCATTATGCCTTTTTTAGTTTGTATTGCATTGAGCCAGGGAATAGATAGTGCCTTGAACAAATCTTCTGTCATATGACTCTTCAACTCGGAAGGGTCATATTTCCATTTTTCCATTTTCTCCACAATCACTTCCTCTATTTTCTTTTGTTCCTCCTTAGTCCTTGAAGCATAATTTAATGACTTAAGAGAACTCATACCACTGCCTCCTTTCAGATCTTCAATCTTTTGCTCAAGTGTAGGTGGTGGTTTCTTGAAGACAACTGTATCAACTTATTCATCATCATCATCATCATCATCATCATCATCATCATCATCATCATCATCATCATCATCGTCATCATCATCTTTACCCAATACAAGTCTTCTTCTTGGTCTCCTTGGTTTGCTTGTAGTGATGATAGGTGTAGTGGCCTTAGGTGTTTTCTTGAGAGCTAGCCTCTTTTTCTTCTTAAGATGTTCTACTTCTACCTCTTCCTCTTCCCTTCAGACATGTCGTCTTCTATCTTGACTGTATCCTTTTTACTCTCAGTGATAGAAGGAGAGTCTGAGGTCTTGCCATACTTTTTCCAAATTGTTCCATCCTTTTCTTTACTCTTTTCAAAATTTTAGGAATCTCCATCTCTATAGATATCATGCTTTTTGCTTCTTCATGGGTACCAAAATAAGGTGCCTTGGGATTGACAGGTTCATTCACAAGAGCCTCAATTATGTTCTTAGTCTCATCTATGTTAACCTCATATGCAATAGGTTTCACCCGTGCAACCCTAGGCTTTACAACTTGTATGTAAACCTTATCACAGTCAACTAGGAAACAAATATTATCCTTGTAATCTTCAACTAGTTGCTTAGAAATCCTGTATCTTGCATCTTTTGTCTGAAGTTCTCAAAATATCCATCCATGATATTCTCAAAATTATCTCCTAACTCAGCTATGAATTCATTTATCTGATGAATTATGGGTCTATCCTTCTTCCATACTATTGTGCCCTTGGAAGGAAATAATTTTTGAATATAGAAGAATATGCAGACCAGGAGAGAACCAAACTTACAAGACACTTTCCATGTTCTTGCTTATCTAAATGAGCTACAACTCGGCTAGGTCAAATACCATATTGTTCTTTTCCACCTTGTATGTTAAGTCCACAGCTTCACATAGTACACTATTCAGTCTGCTGGAACTATATATCTTGTGAGCTATCACAAGAATTCCAAATTTCAATTCCATGTCAGTAAATCTGTTTAGTCTCATGCCTTTGTCATCCCACTCGGCAAGAGTTAACTTAGATAGCTTATCTTTTGTTAGGGTCTTGGTAGCTTTAGCTTTGTCCAGCATGGGATACCCTGTTACTCGGTGTATCATTATCTTTGTGTTCTTTACAGGCTGTTCCAACCATAACTGCATGTCATGAAAGCGACTAAGAATGAATCTAATCCATTTGATTTGGAAATTCTAAGACATGTGCAGGATGTGGGTTAAACCTTTAACCTCTAGATGCTTATGCTTGAGCTTCAGATTCTTGCCTACACACAATTTCTCATATGCTTGATTCATCTCAATTGTTCCAAGCTCCTGGATGTTACAATGATAGAAGCTTCGAATGTCATTTACCAGCAATACCCTTGGAGGAATTAGGGAATGTGCTCCCATTGGATCTATTTCCTCTGCAACTATCGGATGAAGCTTAAACTCTAGAGGGTTACAAACATCATTTCTCACCAAAATCTCAGATCCTTTCTTAACTTTTCTGTTGGATGTGGATGCCATATCGCTCGAAGAATTTGATCAAAATTCATTTTCAAACACAAATTCACTCTGAATCACCAAGGGCTCTGAATTTCTCTGCAAACTAAAATCTTTGTAAATAGTAACCTTTTTGATTCATCATTTATAAGAATTTTTACCGTTTAAGTATTTCATTAAATTCTCCGTACATAGTAGCTGGCATAGCTCGGGTAGTTCTCCCAGGCTTACTCAAAAGCTCTGCGAAAACTAACTTCCTAACTCAGCTTGGTTAAGCTAAAGTAGCTCAGGTGCAACTGAGATCCTGACTCAGTTAGCACCATAATATGTCCTAATGCATCAATATCTGGATTTGGAATTGCTAGCATATCTGGAACTGATGTATGATGGCTTGAATGCATAGTTCCAGTCATTTCCTTGCATCTCTATTATGTGATGGTAGATCCACCCAACTCACCATCTTGGGTGCCATTTGATCCTTCATTGTTTTGGTCTAAACTTTTAGAGGATTTCCTTACCCATTGTTTATTCATACGAGTTCTAATTTATGAGATCTTTGCTTTGCCTTTCTCAAAACCAGTATCCACTTTTTCTCTATTCATGCAATTCTTGCTTAGATGACCGAGTTGATTACACACATAACATCTCTTAGTAGGATCTCTTCTTCAGAGTTGAGTTTTTGTACAATTTGCACCAATGTGTCCATACTCTCCACAATGACAACATTTGTACCGTGTGTTGTAATCCCAACCAAAAATTGCTTTAGCTAGTTTTTTAGCAAGGTTCCATTTCTTAGTTCTGCACTTGGAGGATCTATGACCTTGTTTGTTACAGTTGAAACATTTTCCTTCAAACTTAGGTTTTTTAGTGCATTCACTTGCTCTATGTCCATGCTTGTTGCAACTGTAACATTTGCCATTAAACTTTGATTTTCCATTGCTCCAACATTTATTTGATGTATTCCCTAACTTATCACAGTGGTTACAAGTAGGTTTCATGTTCTTTTGAGCTCCTTTCTTTGAGGATTCACCTTGTTCAGTGTAACCTAGTCTAGTGTGTCCATGATGTCTGGTTTTTGTTGGCTGATTTTTACTACCTCGTGAATTCATCATACTTTCATTGGTTTGCCTTTTAGTGTTGAGATCATTCTAGAGTCTTTCATTTTCTGTTCTTAGGTTGACAACTTCTTGATTTGCATTATTGAGTTGATTTGCCAAATCTTCTTGCTGGAGTGACAAATGATGGGTTTCATTTTCTTTTTCTTCTAATCTTGTACTCAAAAATCTCTTATCATCTTGTGCCAAATTACTGTCATCTTCTGCTTGATTTTTTTGTTATATAACTTCACACAATCCGACTGACTGAACTTCTTGTTCTCTTTTCAACTTTCCAACTTCCTCATGTAGATTGAGATTCTTTGCAAGCAAGTCTTCAATGGTTGCATTAACTTCTTCAGAAATTCTATCTTTGCAAAAATCTTCAATTCTTTCTTCTATGTAATTCTTGTCATTCATTTGTACTGCTAAATATTTTCTTCTTGTTAGGGAAAGAGAGAGCTACTCCTTGAGTTTCTTGATATGATCCACAGCCATTTGTAGATCTATCTTTTCATTCTCACTGGCTTTCTCCAGTCTGTATACTTCCATTGCCTCTCATATTTTCTCAAGTTGTTAAAATTCTGTAGAGAGAACCTTTAGCTCTGATACCAATTGTTGGAAATATATTGTATGCAATGTGACTGAGAGGGGGGGTGGGGTGAATTAGGAACCAATAAAACTTATTCTTCTTTAACCTTAATTACATTGTGTAATCTAATTGCATGCATAGAAAATAAATAATCATTCATAACACATAACACAATATTTGGTTACCCAAAAACCTTCCAAATAGAAAGTAAAACTGGGGCGGGGATGGTACCCACAAGATTTAGTACTGCGGTATAAATTTAGCCTGTTAGAGCTTACATTGACCACTTCTGATGGCCTGCCCTGTTAGAAGCAATAAGGACTGTTAAGTCCACCTTGTTAAAGGATTTGATACAATACAATAAGTAATGCAACTCTGTTAATAGATTTACAAAGGACTGATAGGTCCACCTGGTTAGAGGATTTTGCTGATCCACCTGTTAGAATGAGCCAGTAGATGATCTGCTTAGGCAACTCTGATTCACTGAATAAGATCCTTTGAATTATAACTAATCACCTGACTGTGATGGATGAGTCTCTATTGTGATTTATACTTCTGCAATCTTCTAACAATATGCCATTTCATATTCGCATATATACTTTTGCTATATACTCTTCTCATACATATTTGGATAAACAAAATGTCTTAGATATATATATATATCTTATCCAAAAACAAATAACTTCATAAGTCGACTTCCATTAGACATAATGATATAAAACAATAGATGCAAGGTCGGCCCAATACTGTCACTCAGGTCCAGAAGTCTACTCGGGTGATAAATTGATACTTGGGTAATATGCTGATCACTTGGGCGATACTGGTCACTCAGGCAATACTGACCACTCGGGCGATACTAATCACTCGGGTCACACTGATCACTTGGTAGATACTGATCACTCGGGCAATACTGGATGACTATGTGTTTTGACTCTAATTGACAACATGTCTTGACATAAGGTCTACAGTCCTATCAAAAAAATTGAAAAAGGATGGTTTTAACATCTTTCAACCTTTTCGGGTTGGAATATATATTCTAATATGACGCCATCAACCCCAAGGTTATCCAATTTGTCTGCAACTTTGTTGCCTTCCCTATATATATGGTTGATAGTTACTTCCTCAAAATATGTAAGCAGCTTCATTGGTCTTCCTAATTTGGAATGTAATTTCCAGTTGGAGTACTTCCAATTCTTAGAGCATTTATAACAAGCAAGGATTCCCCTTCAATTGCCACTTTCTTGATGTGTAGTTTATAACATAACAATAGGCCTTCCATGAGGGCGCTAATCTCTGACATGTTTTTAGTATCTTGGGCATGAAGTTTACCAAATTTGGCATAGATTTTACCTTCAGAATTATGAATGATGCCTCAAATGCCAACTATTACTGGGTTTCCTCTCGAAGCCCAATCAAAAGTAAGTTTAAACTACCCCTGCTTAGGTTTGGACCATTGACATTGTACTCTTTTTTCTTTCTTATCCTTAGTATTGTCATACAAATGCAGTGGGATGATTAAACCAAACCATTTCTTCCTCCTCTTACTGTCCCATGTTGTAAAGCTTTCTTCATTTAAATTCCCATTTCACAGTTTGTTATTCATTGTCTCTACTATTGAAGCTTCTATTTTGTTTAATAGACTATCATGGTTCATTTTAGTGTCTTGAAAGATGCGTCTATTTCTTTCTTTCCAAATTTCGCAGGTTAAAATGGAGGGGGCTATCTTCCATAGACATCTATATAAATTGTTGAAACCAAGGTCCGACCATCCTTGTAATGTTTCCTTGAGCTTATTTGATAGTGTTGAGGACCAATCTAGTTTATCCATTAACCATTTCCAATACAATACCGAGAAGGGACACTCTAATAATATGTGATTGACTGATTCTTCACTTGCTTCACGCAACACACACTTCGATGGACCTTCAAAGCCTAATTTTTGAAACCATTAAACTAAAATAATTTTTCCTTGTAGTGCTAACCATAAGAACGTGTCCGCTTTAGGAAGGCAAGCTCTATCCCAACATAAGTGCAAAGAGAGGTCTGAATTCTACAATTGACGTTGTTTGTCTAAGGTTAAATAACCATATTTGGTATTATAATTACCTAATTTAGAACCTATCCAAATTAGCCTATCTTCCTCTGATTTTGGAGTTATATCTCTGTTTCTAAAGATGTTATGTAGTTCCTCGATTTCCTGCCTTGGTAATGGAAAGTTGTCAAAGTCCTTCCATTTCAAACCAAATGTGGGATCATTTGTTGGAAATTCAATATAGTCCTTAACACAAGGACCCATTGTTCCTCCAAATATTGTCTGATATTGATTAGGTTAGGATTAAAATTGCTGGCTGGATTCCCTCCCAAGACTCTGTCCAGAACAAAACTTTTCCACCATCTTGAGTATCCCAAGTGATGAAATCGTTGATGAGACCCTTGCATTCTAGCATAAAATTCCATATTCTCGAGCCTTTAGGAGGATTGGCAGACCTAAAGAAACTTTATGGGGAATCACTATTAAGGTATTTATTCTTTTGGATTTTGGCCTATTTACTGTTAGACTCCTTGCATAGTCTCTATATGACTTTGGCAACTAGGGCCTTATTTTGATAATTCAAATTCTTAAAACTAATACCCCTGTATTCCTTAGGTTTGCATAATTTCTCTCAGTTAATTAGGTCATTCATTTCTTTTTCGAGGTACCTTGCCTAAAGAAGTTGCACATCTTCCTCTCAAGGTTTTGTTTCGCTTCCTGAGATAGGGAGAGACAAGACATTTGACAGGTTGGTAAGGCTTCTAGGGCTAATTTAACCATAGTAGTTTTACCTGCATTAGTAAGTCATTTTCCTTTCCAGCTATCCGTTCTAAGATCCATCTTTTTCACAAGGGGTTTCCATAAATTATTGCTCCTTGCACCTTTATCCAACATGATACCTACGTATTTGCTAAGAAATGTACCTTTCTTGAAGCCTAGGATATTGCATATGGCAAGTTCTTCACTAGCCTCCATGTGGAAGAAGAAAATTCCTGATTTTTCTCTATTAACCCCCTAGCTCATTGCTTTGGAATATGTCTGTAATATGTCGTTTGATTTCCTAGCTTCCTATCTTGTACCTTTTCCTGCTAGAATAGTGTCGTACCAAAATTCATCCACTTACCTTTTTCCTACCTAATATGTGAGAATTAATTGTCAAATAAACTATAAGCATTTTGTTTCTTTGAAGATTCTCATGACATGGCTATGCAATTTGAAAAATTTGGACTAGGAGAGTATTTGAAAAATTTGGAGCTTTTTTGCCAGGAGGTGGAGATGCAAGTTAATGCATCTATTACTAAAATCATTATCTTTTCTTTGAAAAAGAAAAAAACAACAACATACTTTTATTTTTGAGGGCAACTCTTTAGAGATTGTGGAAGAGTACAAATACCTGAGAATTGATTTCCACTATAGGCTAAGCTGGGAGACATGCATATCAAAAAGAATACAGGGGGTTGGAAAGCCTCTTACCTCCTTCAAAATAGATGCAGGAAAGCTGAGTTGTGGGATTGGAAGACCACGAAGACTCTCTTTAGTCTCTTGGTGGTTCTAATTATTCTTTATGGGTGTGAGGTTTGGGGGAGTAACATGTCAAATCACAAATGACAACAGATAGAAAAAATCCAAAAACATCTATCACTAGTAACCTCAAGGTAAAATCGACGGTCCCATATGAGATCCTCTTAGTGGAGGCTGGTATGTTTCCGATTGAAATCTCAACAATTATTCGCTTGCTATGCTACTTAAAAAAAGTGGGAAATATAGATATGCATCGTTAGCCTAGGATGGTGGCTGCAAAGGAGTTAGAACATAGGAAAAAGATAGCAAGTGGTTAAACAAATGGAACATAAACGTCCACGAGTGCCCAAACACTAATATAGAGATAAAAAGTGGGTGTTAGAGAAATTCAAAACTTCAATGTGGACAAAACAAAAAAGTAGGAAAAAAACTAACTATGTCAAAGAATTTAACCCCAAGTGGGACCATGGCGATAAAGAATATTTAGGTTCCATAATTAAAAGTAAGGCAAAAATTCTGATGACTCAGCTAAGGACCAACTCTCATCATTTGCGATGCGAAACTGGTAGATGGAAAGTTCCCAAAGAGATGTGGGAAGAAAGAACTTGTAATTTTTGCAGCAAAGGGGTAGTTGAAACAAAGTGACATTTTATCAAGGAATGTGCTCCTTATGCAGACATTCACAGTCATTACAAAGACAACTTACAAGTGAACAATTTGAATGAAATTTTTGAAGAAACAAACTTATACAAAACAACTACTTTCCTAATGAGGATCCACAATAAAAGAGTCTACTTAGAAAAACTTCAGCACCTAGATTAATTGGTTCTATTTTGATCCCTTAAACCGCTAGTATGATGGACATCATTAAAATTCCTTCCTTCATTCATTCAATTATCACCATCACGAAATTACTTTCCCAGCGCATATATAATCTGAGATTCTGGGAAAAAAATTTAATTGCCTTGCAAAGTTTGATATTTTCCTGTAGACTGCACTGTTTAACCCTATCTCTCTCGCGAACATCTTTTCAGTACGAGGCGATCATATTTAAGCGCTTCGCATTTGACATCTTGGTTTTCTAAGAGATACTATGGCGCTAATTTGTGGACAATATAACAAGAAGAAGGAAGAATAACTGATTGAGTGAGAAGATTAGAGCGGCATCGCGCGAAAACAAAAGACAGATGTATCTGAAGAAACCCCCTTGGGCTGAGGAATTCCTCTCATCCTCTTCCTCCCATTCATCGTCATCTACTTCCTCATCCTCGTCTTCTTCTTCGTCTTCATCATCAGCTACATTGGTAGTCGATTTGGTGAAATCGCTGGACAGACAGAGGCTGTATAGAGAGCTCACCCTTACCCTCACAACTTCTCTGCGCAATGCCAGTGCAGAATTTTCGTTTGTGCGATCGAAGGGTCTGTCCACGATCTTAAAATTTCTCTCATCCCTTTCTGAATCAGATCACATGTTTGAGCTTTTCCAGGAGACTCAGACTCTCGCACACCTTCAAGGTTAGGTTTTCATATCGTCTCTTTTATTTTTTTTCATTTTTTCCATTTTGTTAAATTCGTTTTGCCAGGCTACCTCCCGCATAGATGCTAGGGTTTGTAAATGTTCAAGAGTGAATTAAAAAATGTGCAAAACAGAAAAACGAGAATCAAGAATAAGAAGACGCAACACAGATTTTATAGTGGTTCAGCAATTGGCTACATCCACTTTGAAACAGGGGAATATATATTAATCCCAAATTGACAATACATACATCACAGAATGGATAAACTTATCCATACAACAAGTATGTAAAAGACGTCACAAACAGAATGCCAAGGGACAGTTTATGGAGGGAAAACAGATGCTGTCTGTTGGGCTTCATTAACTAACCATCTCCCACTTGAAGGCCAACAGCTGCTGCAACTCATCAGACATTCCCCCACTTTGAACTTATTGTCACATCTGAACCATACCAAGGAAGCCCTACAGAATTCAAACTTCTCTTTGGAAACAACTTTGGTCAAGACATCAGCTGGATTGACATTTGTATTAATCTTTGCAACCCGCAACTTGCCTTCTTCTACCTGATGACGAATGAAATGAGTGCACATGTCAATATGCTTAGAGCGACGATGAAGTGCAAGATTCTTAGCCATAAAAATGACACCGCTACTATCACAAAACAAAACACAATCGCTTTGTGGACACCTCAAATCACTAAACAATTGCTGTAACCATATCATCTCACTTGCACCCTCAGAGAGAGCTATGTATTCAGCTTCAGCAAAAGAAAGAGCAATTGATTGTTGCAATCTGGAAACCCAACTAATGGCTGCTCTGGCAAAAGTGAAAACATAGCCAGTAGTAGATCTCTGTTTGTCTAAATCGCCAGCTAGATCAGAATCAGTGAAACCGTGCAGTATTCCCTCCGAAACATAAAGCCTAGTTCGAAGTACCTTTTAGATACCTTAAAATCCATTTGACCTCCTCCCAATGACGTTTACTAGGATTACTCATAAACCAGCTCACAACTCCCATTGCATGAGCAATATCTGGATGAGTACAAACCATGACATACATGATACTGCCAACCACCGAACAATAGGGAATGCTTTCCATGAATTCTTGATCTTTTGTGTCTTGGGACACATGTTAGAAGATAAACGAAAATGACCAGCAAGAGGAGTGCTAACAACCTTAGCACCAGCCCTACCAAATCTATCTACAACTTTGCCAATGCATTTCGTTTGAGACAATCTAATCTCCTTTTTTCGTCTATCCTGAATAATGGTCATCACAAGAATTTTCTTTACTGCCCCTAAGTCCTTCATTGCAAACCTACTAGCTAATCCTTTCTTCAATTCACCAACAATCCTCATGCAAGAACCAGCTACCAACATGTTATCAACATAGAGCAAAATAATAACAAACTCACCATTAGGAAGCTGTTTGTAGTAGATACCTGGGTTTGATTCACATTGTATGAAGTTATGCTCAACCACGAAGCGATCAAATTTAATATACCACTACCTTGGGGCTTGCTTGAGCCCACACCAACTTCACTTCATCCGACAATATAGATGTTCCTGTCCTTATTTTATAAAACCATTAGGCTGCTCCATGTACAATTCCTCATCAATATCGCCATAAAGGTGGTTTTAATGTCAAGCTGTTCAAGCTCAAGATCCCAAACAACTGTCAAACCCAGAACTGCACGAATTGTGGTCATTTTCACGACTGGTGAAAAAATTTCATCAAAACCCACCCTTCTATTGACCATAGCCTTTCACAACCAGCTTGGCTCGATAATGACGCCTGCCTCTATCTTCTTCTTTCAGCTTGTATACTCAACAATTTTTTAAAGGTCTTCGATTTGGCGAAAGCTTCACTAAAATCCCAAGTGTCATTAGCCTTCAACAAATCCATTTCTTCTTGCATTGCCTCCAGCCATTTCACACAATCAATTGCTTTGCAAGCATCCTTATAAGTTACTAGTTCAATTTGATCAGAAATCAAGAGTTTAGGCACTGCCTCTGCTGAATATAATAATTCATAATCTGAATATTTGGTTGGAAGTTTCCGCTCTTTGGTAGACCTCCTCAATTGAGGTTCTAAGCTCTTTAGTCTATTTTCAACATGATCCCCCTTAATAGTCTGTGAATTTAATGCTTTTCATTATGTTTTTGGAGAGGCTGCTCATTCAATGCATCATTTTTCCTACCCATGCCGCTGTAAGAGCACTCTACGCGCTGAACACTTGATGTGGGACAACAGTGATAAAGAGGCAACATCTCTACACCTTGCAGCAAAGAAGAAGAGATAACCGGCGTGGGAACTAAATCCCCTAAATCATGAAGATGAGGCTATGAATGCTCTTTACGGTGACTACCTCCCAAGCCAACCATGTCCATGGGTCGATCAAGCAACAAAGACTTCAATTCACTACGGTTTGCTTCTGTTGGAAATTGCGTGGCAAGCAAATCAACATCAAGACCCATGTTACCAAGTGCACAGGGTGTAAAGGATTGGTTGCCAACAACAGGCTCGGGTTGTAATCCTTGTTCTAGACCTGAATGCGTGGTCATGCCATCAAAGAAAACCTCAGTTTGTATATTGTGGTCACTACCCATATGCGTGGCGTTATTTTCACCTAAAGATGCAGAGGTAAAAGAAGACGGTGATGAGACATGGACAAGAGCTAAAACAGAGGTGGGTGAATTGAGAGTTGCAGGAGGCATTCATTGCTAATTACCACCAGAGGACCTTTGTGAGAAGTTATTTTGAAATACAACTATGGGCACATATTCCTTAGTGTCTAATGTATGTGTTTGTAGGGCTAGAAATGTTTTCTCATTGAAAACAACATCTCTGCTTAGAATGATCTTCTGATTGATGGGATCCCATAATTGAAAGGCAAACTGATCTTCACCATAGCCCACAAGTATACACTTCTAAGACTTGGGGTCCAACTTGGTCCTCTTCTCCTTAGGAACATGTGCGAAAGCTTCACACCCGAAGACCTGAAGATGTCATAAGTGACTCTTTTCCCCTGCCATTCCTCCTTTGAAATACCAAAATCCAAACGCGATGGACTCCAATTGGTCACATACACTGATGTATTACAGGCTTATGCCCAAACCTCTTTACCTAAGCCAACATTAGAGAGCATACTTCGAGTTTTCTCAAGAATCGTTCGATTGAGCCTTTCAACTGCTCCATTCTCTTGAGGAGTAAAAGGGACGATTTTGATTCTGCGAATACCATTATCTACACAAAAATTATCAAATTTCAAGGAACATAATTCACCGCCGTTATCTGTTTGTAAACATCTAATCTTATGCCCAATCTGATTCTCAACTAAGGCTTTAAAATTTTGAATTTGTTGTTGGGATGATTAGTAGTTGTTAGTTGTTGTCGAGGGGTTGGCAGTTGGCCGACGGTTGGCACCTAACACCCTTATATACATCATTGTACTCATCCTCGAGAGGTTGTTATGTTATGTCATGTCATGTTAGAATTTAGAAAAACTTCAGCTTTTTTAGAGAGCATGTAAATCCAAACTTTGTACAATTATCAAGGAAGGTGACAAAGTAATTAGCTCCTCCAATGGAGGTTACCTCAGTAGGTCCAAAGATGTCTGATTGAACCAGCTCCAAGGGTGTGCTTTTCTTCTCATGTCTAGTCTTCAAGAAGCTGACCCGCTGCTGTTTGGCATAGAGACAATCTTTGCAAAAATCTAATTCAACTGATTTCAGACCTGTTAATTGATCCCTTTTGAGCAAAACAACAAGTCCTTTTCCACTCATGTGTCCAGCCTTTGATGCCAAAGCACTGAGTTGCTGTCCACGACTGTCATAGCAGCTCCCACTTCACCATTATTTTCTAGAACGTATAAACGACCAACTCTATTTCCCTTTGCAACCACCAAAGCTCCCTTGGTTACTTTCCAAGCATCAAAATAGAAGAAAGTGTTGCAACCTTGAGTTTAGAGCTGATTGATGGATATCAAATTCTTCTCAAGTTTGGGAACATGACAGACATCTTTTAAGAGCCATTTGCCTCCACCCTTCAATGGCAACAAAACATCATGTTTCCCAATTATTTCATAAGCTTTATTGTCACCTAAAAATATTCTTCCAAACTGACCTTCTTGGTAGTTTGTGAAACATTCCGTACATGAAGTAGCATGGAAAGAAGCACCAGAATCTAAAACCCAAAAATCTGAAGTAGTTTCACTTGTTGATAGAACCAAAACACTATCATGCTTGTTATGGGCATTTTTAGCTTCGCTGTCCCTTACCCTCTCTTGTGCCTTCTTATAAGACCGACAATTCTTCTTTGTGTGACCAGCTTTGCTACAAAATCAATAGTCACCATTTCTGCCTCTTGACTTCGAATGTTTTCCAGATTGAGACCGTCTTCTATTATTATTTTTGCCCCTATCGTGAGGCCTTACCCAACTAACACTGACAATTGTCATAGCTTCACTGGAAGAGGGTTCTTGATTATTCCTTCTCATATCTTCGCTGAGAAGAGTGGCTGCAACATCATCAAACTTTAGTTTATTTTTGGCAGCCACTGAAGTGCTTACTGCCATCACAACTCCTCAATTATTAGGTAATGAACACAATAATAAAATTCCCTGAATTTCGTTATCCAGGTTAATACCCACTGAAATCAATGTGTTAAACTCATTAAGATGGTTGGACACAATTCGAATTAAATGAAATGTGCAATACAAAGAAACAAGAATCCAGAATAAGAAGACACAACACACAGATTTTATAGCGATTCACCAATTGGCTACATCCACTTTGAAGCAGGGGAATATATATTAATCTCAGTTTGGCAATACATACAGCTGCAGAGAATACATCTCAGAATAGATAAACTTATTCATACAACAAGTATTTAAAAGATGTCACAAACAGAATGCCAAGGGACAGTTTATGGAGGGAAAACACATGCTGTCCATTGGGCTTCATTATTTAACAGGGTTAAGCGTGTTGTTTCCATCGAATTCGCCTTGGACTTAGGGCATTGTTGCGGATATTTTCACCCTGGATTTGGGTTGTTGTTTCCGTCGAATTCTCTCTGAACTTAGGCTGTTTTTCCATCAAATTCACTTGAGGCTCATGGTGTTGTTTTAGTCAAATTCACCAGGACTTGCATACTGTCTTGTTCAATAGGTTTATTGGTACTCTGATAAAATTGGATGCGGTAGTTTTTCCAATTTTGACATATTTTCATGTTTCTTAGAACTTGAACCCAATGCTCCACATAGGAAGTTCCAATGATTATAACACATGAGCTTTTATCTCATTGAACTCACACCCTTCACTTGATTATGTCTATCATTTTAAGGATGTATTTTTCTTAGGCCAATTGCCAATTGGAAACAGGGAATATTTAAAATATAACTTAGTTTAAAGATTGTACTCAAATAATTCTATATAGAGATTACAGATAAAAGGATCATGTGGTGAGATCTAAATGTTGATGGTTTCTTACAATAAATTACGTTTATTGTTCCACAAGGTGTTTCATTTTAAGACTGTTTTCTATATCACTGCTGTGGGAGGTGCCATTTGGCATATGAGACCTTCTTTGAGAAAGCCAGAAGCCTACAAGGGAATTTACTTTCATATACATTGTAAGTTGTTCAAATTTTGTATCCCCAGTTTTTAACTTGACGACTAAGCTTATGCAATTTCGAGTGTTCCCTTGGTCCTCAGGCTTGTTTGTGTTGAAAAAGCAGGGTGGGAGTTGAGTGTGTATCTCTAGCTTCAAGAATAATAACCTGGAGATACTATTGTTTGTATGGCATGAATTTAACCCAACCTTAATATAAATTTGAAATTTCTTAATATTGATTTTGAACTATGTTGTTTTATTGGACAAATATTATGTAAAGTTATGAGATGCCTGTAATGCAGTGTGAACCAAGTGGACTGAATTCTAAAAATTTATAAATATGTTCCTTTCTGAAATGTATTTTAACATAACATTCTTGACGCTTGTCCGCTGGAGTTACACTCCATTATTATTGCAAGGGTTTCAACTCAGATCACACTTGCCTTACTGTGTTGGATAATTTGAATCTAGTCTGGCTTTTGATAGTGTAGTAGCTGCCATAATAGTATATCCCTCTAGGTCAGGGATTTTGAGCTTCTTTTAAAGATAATGAAAATTCTATAAACTAAAAGTGCATTAAAGATAATGAAAATTCTATAAACTAAAAGTGCATTGCAAGAAGAGTATGGATTGAGATATGTTATCCATGAAGCATTTTCATCACACTCTCTATCAAGCAAAACATTGTTTAGCTTTCTTCTTAATATGTAGAGATATAGTATTCAGTCAGTTCAAGGTTAGACAGCTCTGTTTCTTAAATTAACATGCCCTGTTTATTTTTTTCTTAGTCTGTCTTAAAAAAATTCAGAACCTTCATGTTCTTTTGAGATTGAATTGAATTTAAGCTTTAAGACATATATAAGGGTAACTTGAATTCAGGTAGCTGTTCCCTTATCTCCTAATGACTGTATTATTGGTGTTACAGTTTGGATTTTGCAACAAGTTGTTTGTGAGGAAATTTTTGTTTTTGGCTAATATCTTGAAGTAGGCCAGAGGGAGGGGAAATGGTTGTGTGAAATTCAGAAAGAATCAAATATAGTGTATACTATATAATGAATAAAAACTACAAAGATGTCATCTACATCAATGTTAGAAGAATATTTATAATATTCAAGATGTATAATCTTAAGAGAAATCAACTATCCAATGCAAATTATAATTTATGATCTTGTAAGAGCTTATAATATAAAGTAGGAGCATAAGTATAGTCTAGTGTAAGATATAAACTAGGTTCACTATCAGATCCACTATGTTGAAAAGCTAAGCATCACTAAACTCTTTAATTGGTTTTTGTTTGTTGATTGTCTCTTGAAGCAACTACACAAGATATATGGTAAGAACATAATAGGTTTTTAGCAAGGTTACTAGGAGACTAGGGTACTTGGAGACTGGTATTAGTATTGGTACGACAATTTTTCAAAAATAGGAAATGGGGGGCATTTGGAGACGGCAATTTTTTAAATATAGTTTACTAATTTTCAGAAAATATCATGAAATAAAACTTTTAGAATGAGAATAGTGGTAAAGTTTAACACTAACTTTAAATACACAAATGTCAAGTGTCATTGTTGTTGAGTTTTGAACAAGAATTCCATGAAAACAAATAACTGATAAATCAACATATACAAGAACAAATTGACACAATTATTTATCCTGGGAAAACCCTCATACTCCAGGGAAAAACCAAGCCACACCCAAAACAGATTCTCTTTATTGAATTCTCAAAACAATTATAGAAGATGCTTGCTTATGATTGAGAATTTTATTCACTCAATCAAAACCTTATTTCTCTCTCCTCAGATATATCACTTTTCACACATACAAGGATATCATCGTGAACACAACTGACTTACAGTTGAATTGAACTTCACAATAAAAATTCTCAGAAAACAATAATGATCATTTGCAGATCATAAGACCATCCAATTTCTTCTAATAATGCATAGATATACTTCACAGTATCGAACATCAGAAGAAAGTGGAAGTTAAAACAAATACATTTGATTATTGCTTAGAAAACTAAACACCTGATATTGACGAGCTTTTTCTTATTCATGAATACTGACGATACACACCCCGAGCCACACCCAGTTGAACGAAGAGCACTATATATGTCCATTGAATCAGATTTCACAAGTCATTGAAGAGGCACGCGAGGTAGGCGGAGAGGTTGCTGTTACAAGATACTGCCCACGATAAATGCAAGACACCTAATAACTCCCGTCATGGCCTTGACAAAAGTACGGAAGGCATAGTAAAGAAGCAGCAGCGCCATGTCATTAATAATACAGCTGTAACATAACAACCGGAAGAAGAGAGAGATTTTTGAATCAACGCCGATCCAGAAACTCTTTTGATAACCAAAAAAAACTGAAGCCATCTCATGAGCACCGAGCAAACATAATAGAATACAGAAAACTCACAATAAGTGAGAAGGAACAGAGAACAACACTATCTCAAAAAGGATGAGCTACACGAAGCCATCATGAACCAATAACTCATATCATGAAAGAAGGAATAGACATCACACATAAGTTCTGAGAATCCTTATTGCTGACAGTCACAGGTAAATGTCCTCTCTCGCAGCTACATAACTTCAACACTCCCTCTTAGCAAGAGAGAGAACATTAAGATGTCATCACATGACAAGTGCAATTTGCTGCAACCAAAAAAAAATATCATAAACAAAATCTCATCACATGTTTTCTGAACATTAAGATGTCATCACATGACAAGTGCAATTTGCTGCAACCAAAAAAAAATATCATAAACAAAATCTCATCACATGTTTTCTGAACATAATATTGTCATCTCAGCATGACATTCACCATGGCTACTCCTAGAGGGTGAAAGAGCAAAGAACTAAGTCATGGATTCTCTCACATGACATCCACCATGGCTACTCCCATAGGGTGGATCCACCATAGCTCCTCCCAGAGGGTGGAACAAGGTCTTTCACCTCAAATTTCTTTTGCAAAGAAGAACTCATTAACAAGGGATTGCACCTCGAACTTCTCCCTCACGGAGAAGAACTCATTAACAAGGGATTGCACCTCGAACTTCTCCCTCACAGAGAAGAACTCATTAACATGACATCCACCATGGCTACTCCCAGAGGGTGGATCCACCATAGCTCCTCCCATAGGGTGGAACAAGGCCTTTCACCTCAAATTTCTTTTGCAAAGAAGAATGCATTAACAAGGGATTGCACCTCGAATCTCTCCCTCATGGAGAAGAACTCATTAACAAGGGATTGCACTTTGAACTTCTCCCTCTCATTAAAGCACGCATAAATTATCATCTGAATGCTGAGACTTCCTCTCAGCTGAGACTCCCTCTCAATAGGGGCAGCATTCTCATAGCTTTGATTATCACAATACCAGGAAATTGGCTCCAATGTTTGTCCAACAATGAGCTTTTGCAGTGACACTGCTACACAAGCTTGCTGATCCTCTCTGCAAAGGACATGACATTCTACATCTGCCACTCGAGCTCCCTCTGAATCTGATTTCTGCAGTTGAATAGTCTCCCTATGAATGTCATTTCTTCCTCTTCAAAGAAACTAATTGCAATGACACCTGAATAGATTCTTTCTCTTTAATGAAGTTATGTGCCACCAATTCAGTCCCATGGCTGCAAGAGCATTCCCATGTCCATTTCTATAGCCTGCATGACTTTGCATGTAATCTCTCATCATCCTGTTGCTTCTCAATCCGCCTGGGAAGCATTTTTGAGAGATCAACAATAGTTCATAGAGTCAAACTATTCATGAAGAGAAAATATACAGATCAATGCTAAAAGCATACAATATTCACTATTCTTAAAATTATAGCATGAATTAATTACATAAAATTCATGATCAATATTCAAATACTTATCTCATTATTGCCTAAATTTCCTCACAATCCACCAATAGATCTTTCGCCATCACACATTTATAGTGCAGGCAGAGAATGAAAAACTCGAACACCAGCACATCTGCTATCCTCATAGTCATGAATGCCAAACATGTAAGCATAGGCGAGCAATACAACATTCTCCCCGTCTAGATAAGAAGCTTCATCATAGATTCTACCCTCCAAGGCTCTTCAACTACACGTTCTCATATGAATCCCTCATTTGGAATAGCATATTCGACACCCATTAGACATCACGATTCTTTAAGAATCCAATTGTTCTATGCTGGTTCGGATCGTTTCCTTAGACCCGCTTTGATACCATGTTGAGTTTTGACTGAGAATTCCATGAAAACAAATAATGAATAAATCAATATATACAAGAACAGATTGACACAATTATTTATCCTGGGAAAACCCTCCTACGTGAGGGAAAAACCCAGCCACACCCAGAAAAGATTCTCTTTATTGAATTATCAAAACAATTACATAAGATGCTTGCTTATGATTGAGAATTTTATTAACTCAATCAAAGCCTTATTTCTCTCTCCTCAGATATATCACTTTTCACACATACAAGGATATCATCGTGAACACAACTGACTTAGAGTTGAATTAAACTTCACAATAAAAATTCTCAGAAAACAATAATGATCTTTTGCAGATCATAAGACCATTCAATTTCTTCTAAAAATAAATTTGATGATTGCTTAGAAAACTAAACACCCGATACTAGCGAGCTTTTTCTTATTCACGAATATTGACAATACACACCCCGAACCACACCCTACTGAACGAAGAGCACTATATATGTCCATTGAATTGGATTTCACAAGTCATTGAAGAGGCACGCAAGGTAGGCAGAGAGGCTGCCGTTACAAGATACTGCCCACGAGAAATGCAAGACACATAATAACTCCTGTTGTGGCCTTGACAAAAGAATGGAAGGAATAGTAAAGAAGCAGCGGCGCCATGTCATCAATAATACAGCTGTAACATAATAACCGGAAGAAGAGACAGATATTTGAATCGACGCCAATCTAGCAACTCTTTTCATAACCAAAAAAAACTGAAGCCATCTCATGAGCACTGAGTGAACATAATAGAATACAGAAAACTCACGATAAGTGAGAAGGAACAGAGAACAACACTATCTCAGAAAGGATGACCTACACGAAGCCATCAGGAACCAATAACTCATATCATGAAAGAAGGAATAGGCATCACACAAAATTTCTGAGAATCCTTATTGCTGACAGTCACAGGCAAATGTCCTCTCTTGCAGCTACATAACTTCAACAATTGTATCAATGAGTCAAACAGTTCAAAACTCACACTACATATTTCGTATTAGATTGTCATTTGTCATGTCCCCGACGTGAAATACCTAAATAAACATCAGAAAATTGTCTTATTCATAAGACCTCACAATTTTCTGAATACCCCGATTTATAAACTAGTATGCTAGGACAATAATTCTGCAGCAATATGAGTCTTTGTGCTGCGATGACAGGCAGGAGTACGTTATCAAAGGGTCCAGTATAAAATGCAAATTCCGATAGACTGATAAATTAATTATTCTCCGAGGAAGTATGATTCAGAATAGGGTGGCAAACTAGTATGATGATCGATCTATTAGAAAATTATATGTTAATAATAATCAGCAAGTAAGAGAGGTGCAAGTTAGTGTTAGTCAAGGAGTGGTTAAGAGAAAGTTTGCAATTTAATTAATGAAGAGACGCATTCGTTGTGGAAGAGACACAAGTTGGAAAACACACATCTCCTTCGCTAGAAGGGAAAGGAAAATAAGTATTCAAGGCTAGCATCCAAGAAAGACATAAGATCCCAAGCAAGTGTAATCTGCAACAATCGTTTGCAAGTATTTGAGTATTATCTATAAATCGGTATGAAGTATCAGATTCTGATAATGAGCAGCATGGTGTATTCTCATTTATGATTTCTATGATCATTCTTACTTATGAATAACATGTATAAATATGATATTATTATTGTGTGATCTCTATTTGAAGGATGTGTAACTCCTATATATTTGGTTGTTCATTATGATAGGGAACTCTAATCATGGGAAGAGGATAAGGGTGGAAACGGAACAATGGAATGATTATGGATCTCTCATTAGGTACACCCACTAATTTGGATGGCAAGAGCCACATGAGGCCAAAAGGGATAATAATTGGCATTTGGGTCTAGTGTAGACTGTAGAGGGTTAATGGATTAAGGATCTCTCATCAGATACACCCCCTCATTTGGATGGCAAGTGCCATATAAAGGCCAAGAGGGATAATAATTGGCTCTTGGGTCTAGCGTAGAGGGTTAGTAATTTATGGATCTTTCATTAGGGACACTCCCTCATTTGGATGGTAAGGGCCACATAAGGCCAAGAGGGATAATAATTGGCTCTTGGGTCTAGTGTGGAGGTTTAATGTATTATGGATATCTCATTAGGTACATCCCCTCATTTGGATGGCAAGAGCCACATGAGGACAAGAGGGATAATAGTTGGCTCTTGGGTCTAGTTTTGAGGGTTAATGGATTATGGATCTCTCATTAGATGCACCCTCTCATTTGGATAGCAAGAGCCACATGCCCATATGTGAGGTGATTAAATTTGTAGACTCAGACAAGCCATGTTTGGGAGAAGTTATGAAGAAATGGATTCCATGCGTGAAATAGTCAAAAACATAAATAGATGCAAAAGATCTTACTTTATATCCTTTGATAGAAGAAAGGTTACATGGAAGACGAAACAAACTTAACACACCCCTTCATTGTGTTGCCTGTGCCTTAAATCCTAAATGGCATAATACACAAGAGACCAATAAAAGGGCTCCACATGAGGATAGAGAGGCAGTGAAGGGATTTTGGGCTGCAATAAAAAAGATTTATGGTCAAGTTGAGGATGCTTCAATTATAAGGAGTCAATGGATTAAGTTATTGTAGTGTACCCTTTTTCGCGATCATCAGAGTTCGAAGGATTAGCCTATCATTGCGACCCTTGTGGGCTAATGTGGTGGTTTGAGGGTCTCTGTTGTTATGTTATTCTTGGCAGAGGCAATATTACTCCTTGTCAGCATTGTGGCGATCGAGGTCCTGCCTTCGCTACTCTTCGTTTGGCCTGATTTGAGGAACTTAATATTTATAGTAAGTCAATGTTAGTAAGCTACTATTTTTGGCAGGGCACTTAGGTGTCAGACCCTGTCAGTGAGTTTCTGCACTTGGAGTGGTTCATCCTGAAGAATTTATAAGGTATTAATTTAATTGATGTTTATTAATTAAGTTATACTTAATTAATAATTACATGAGCTTATTATAAAGTGCCAAGTTAATATAATGCTTATTTAATTGAGTGTATTTATGGTGCCTAAGTCATGGAGGGTTCTTACAGTTTTCACGTGGGCAAGGTGATTTTGCTTTAGTGGAGGCTTTATATGATATGTGAGCAAAGAAAGACCCTTTAAAGTGGCGGTGGAACCATAGAGGTGAAACATATGAATTGCAATCACTTGCAATCAGATTGCTCTCACAAGCAACTAGCTTTTTATCTTGTGAGAGAAATTGGCGGTTTTGTTCATTCACAAAAGAGGAACCAATTAGGGTCAAAGAAAGAAGAGAACTTGGTCTACATTCATAGCTCACTTCGGCTTCTCTCTTGTGTTGATCCTAGGTACATAGAGGGTCCTTTAGCAAAATGAGACCAAATTGCACCTAATGGAGAAGTTGTAGCCATAGGGGATGAAGCAGTTGAACCAAACAGCCTTAAGGAATTGCTCCCAATTTTGCTACCATTAGAGGAACCTAAGTTAGAGAGTAATGAGTATCTGGAAAGCATCCTTGTTTAGGACCTTGATATGGACAATCAAAACATAGTAGAGTAGATGATAGATTTCTGATTTTTGTTTTTGGTTTGTGTATCAGCATCAAACTATCAATATTTTTGGATTTATTTAAATATGTAATGATGTAATGTCCCCTTTTGTAGATGCCTTAGTTTTTACCTTAAATCACAAACTTCATATAGAACAATAAAGAAAATAGAATTAGTAAAATCATATACGTGATCGAGATCCTACAATATGTTAGAAATTCATTGAAACATAATTCCCCAAATAGATCTTCCTTACTAGAGAAATTAAAACATATATTATTTCAACTAGGGTTAGGAACATTAAATTGACTGGCGAATATATTCAGTTTATTGATGGAGTCCAACCATAGGAGAGGCAAGATAAGGGGTGTAAGAGGGTGCCTTAACAAATCCTCAACCCTAGGCCCAAGAACCGATTATTATCCCTCTTGGCCTCCTGTGGTTCTTTCCGTCCATACGAGGGAGGTGTCCATAATCCATTAAGCCTCTACACTAGACCCAAGAGTCGATTATTATCAGTCTTGGATGCCGCGTGTTCATTGTGATAATCTTTATGCATGTTTGTTATCTCTTTCTACATGCGTTTATTTTATTGTAGCAATTAAGATTTGTAGGAAAAATTTGCAATATTTCCCCCACGAGGCTAGTCTTTGGAAGCGTTTTCCACACTTTGCTTCCTTTTAGTTGGTATCAAAGTTTGGCCAGTTTTGGTCCCATTGTTGGGTAGCAAGTTTTTGTACTGATCTTAGCTTGAGTGGGAGCATTTGTAGAGTATTTTTAAAATGTTGTTGTAGGCAGGAGATGGAAATCATAACTGGAAAAGTTGAGATGGGAAAGTTCAATTGTAGCAACTTCAAACTATGGAAGTTGAAAATGGAGGATATGCTTGTAGATCAAGATCTATGGGTGTGATATCTGGAGCAAAACTTGTCACCATGGCCCAAGATGTTTGGGGTTCAATGGATCGTAAAGCTAAGGGCCTCATAAGGCTTGGTTTAGCAAACTTCATTCCGTTAAATGTCCATGAAGAAAAGACATCACAACTTCTTTAGAAGAAGCTTGGAGATGTTTATCAGGCTAAATCCTTGGTAAACAAACTATTCTTGAGAAAGAAGATGTATTCTCCAAAGATGAAAGAAGATCTGTAGTTTATTATTTGAATGCCTCTAATATAATAGTTGCTTAGTTGGGTTTTGTCTGTGATAAGAGCGAGGATGATCATTGCATGCTTTCGTTGTGTTCTTTGCCAAACTCATGGGACCACCTTGTTATGGCTATTGGGAGTATGACAACCAAGTTCAAGATTGATGAAGTGGTAGCATCGTTACTTTTTGAAGAGATTTAGAAGCAGACTTCTGAGCTAGCTAAGGAGTTCTTGCCATTTGTGGACAAGAAAGATGAAAGAGGTACATCCAAATCTTGTGGGAAATCTATGTCTCCTGGAAAGTCCAAGGTGAAGTGTTGGAACTGCACAAAATCTGTCATTTTTGAAATGAATGTGAGAAAAGACGAAAAAAATCCCTTTGATTTAGATTTAGATAAATCCTCCCTGGATGATGATGAAGCCTTTGTTGCAACCTTGGCAACATATGCATCAACAGACGTGTGGCTGATAGATTTGGGTGCATCTTTCCATATGACCTCTCATCGGGGTTGGTTCATGAAATATGAAGAATATGATGGTGGGAAGGTGTATCTCGATGATGTCTCATTTGAAGATTGTTGGTTGCGGAAGAGTCAAGATCAGATTCCTTGATGGTAGAGTGAAGGGGATCAATGGTGATCCAAATATCCTGGGTTTGGCACCAAACCTACTTTGTGTAAGTAAATCCAAAGGCTATGGTGCTTGCTAAGGGTGTTTGAATTGGCACCTTGTATAAGCTGGATGCACGCATTGTACAATACAATTGTACTTTTGTGGATTCAAAGAAAAAGGCTCTGGATTCTTCATCCTTACTGTCAGATCGAGCAATGAAGGGGTTTGTTGCTTCTACATTTGATGGTCCTGCCTTCTGGGTACCTAAGGGTGCTAATGCTTAAAAAATAAAGCTTCTAGTGGAGAAGACAATGTTATGGCACCAAAGACTTGGTCACATTGGTGAGAAGGGTCTCAAAACCCTGAACTATAAATACTTCATTAAGGGGCGTGATGATTGTAATCTCAAGTTTGAGTTCTATAAACATTGCATATATGGTAAACGAAACCGTGGTCAGTTTTATTCAAGTTCTCACAAGGCTTCTAGTTTGTTGGATCTGGTACATTTTGATGTTTTTGGTTCAATAAATGTTCCTTTGATTTCTAGATTTGTGCACTTCATTTCATTTATTGATGTCTATAGTAGGACATTTTTTTATTTTCTCGGAAGCAAGTCTAAAGTCTTTAGTTAATTTCAAGGAGTTTAAGGCTCTTGTTGAAAATCAGGCCGGTAGAAAGATTAAGTGTTTGGGGACTGGTACCGATGGTGAGTTTTTTCCTGATAGATTTCAATAGGTACCATAAGGACCATGGGATTGAGAGGCATAAGTCAACTCCATACAACCTTCAACATAATGGAGTTTTGAAGAGGATGAACAAGACGTTGATGGAGAGAGCTAGGAGTATATTTAGTGGTGTTGGCCTCGATCATAAGTTTTGGGCCAAAGTTGTAGTCACTGCCTGCTATCTGGTTAACAAATCTCCTACATCAACGCTTGTTGATAAGACACCTATGGAGGTGTGTTCAGGAAAGAAGCCTTCGATGAGACATCTCAAAGTGTTTGGTTGTGAAGCTTATGCTCATGTTTTGAGTGAAAAAAGATCGAAGTTGGAGAACAAGGTTGTTAAGTGCATCTTTATTGGCTGTGGTGTCGGTGCAAAAGGGTACAAGCTTTGGGATCCTGTAATAGAGAGGGTTCTCTACAATAGAAGTGTTATTTTCAGAGAGGAGCTGCAGCCAGAGAAAGAGGAGAAACAAATTAAGGAGGTAGTTTAGATTCTTTCTAACCTTGAGATAGAGGAACTACGGGCTCCTAATGGGCCTAATGATGAGGAGAGCTCTAGTAGCTCTAAAAGTTTAGAAGATTAAGAATCTCAACCATAGTCTTTGAGGAGGTCTATAAGAATCAGGGGGCAACCAAAGAGGTTTTGTTATTCAATGTTTGATTCCAATTGTATTTTTGCTTTAATCGCTGACATTGGTGAGCCTAGGATGTTAGAGAGACTATGGGTATGAGTGATATAGAATCCTAAATGAAAGCCATGGACGAAGAGATGCTTCTTTGGAGAATAATAATAATACATGGGATCTAGTATTTTTTCTTGAAGGATGTAAGGCTGTGATATGCGAATGAGTGTTCAAGAAAAAGTTTGGACCTGATGGCAGTGTTGAGGAGCAAAAAGAGCTATTGGTCGGGGGTATTCCCAAATTGAGGGAATAGATTATGGTGTGACTATCCTATGCAAAGATGACATCCATTCGGTTCTTGTTATCACTTCCTACAACTCATGACTGCGAAATCGATCGTATGGATGTGAAGAAAGCATTCTTTCACGGTGATATGGAGGAAGAAATCTATATGTCACAGACAGAGCATTTCATGGTGAAAGGTAAAGAAAATCTTGTTTGTAAGTTGAAATAGTCTTTGTATGGTGTGAAGTAGTCTCCTAGGATGTGGTACAGAAGTTTGATACACATGTGTTGAGTTTGGGATTTCGAAGGTCAAAATCTAACCATTGTGTTTACTTCAAAACTAATAATGGTTGCATTCTCATTATTGCAATGTATGTGGATGATAGGTGCTACTCTTTGTGAATGGATATTTGATTTCTTACTCAAGTCTTAGTTGTCAGCACAATTCAAAATGAAAGATTTGGGTGTAGCTAGGTACATTATGGGAATGGAGATTAGAAGAGAGAGAGAGTTGACAAAAATCTTTGGTAAGTATGTGAATTCAGTGTTGGAGAGATTTAGCATGACATCTTGTAGATCCATGATAGTTTTTGTTGAACAAAAAACAAAGTTATCTGTGGAGGATTGTCCAAAATCTCCAACTGAGGTGGAGCGCATGGCTAGTGTACCATATGCAAGTGTTTTTGGTACTCTTATGTATGCTATGGTCTGTACTAGACTAGACATTGCCCAAGCAGTGGGAGTCCAGAGTCGTTAAGGCCTTACCTCCTCATGTGAAATCTTTAAAATCAATGAAAAAGCCTAAAAAGGAAAGTGGGAAAGTTCAAAACCAGCAACACTGGAGGCATACCCTAATTTGTTGATCATTTTTCCTTTGAAAGATTGGAAAAGCATGTTCCTGGAATGAATGTTGAAAAAATGATTCAAAAATGGAGAAAACTTAACTTTGTTGGGAGACCAGTGTTTTTTTTAAAAGATCACCAAATTACCGCAGTTGATTATAAAAAATTAGATGGAAGAGCAAAATAGATTTTAATGTATTGCTTGATATTTACAAAGAGCAATACGCTCATATATACAATACTAGTTATTTACAAAATAGCAAGTATCTAATATTAGACTGCTCCAGTATTGGAACAGAATAGCAAGTATCTAATATTAGATTGCTATAAGAACATCTATCTTGAGCATTAAAAAGAAACAGACACAATATTCTAATACCCTCCCATAATGCTCAATCTATCAACAACACCAATAGATTCCCTGAATTTTACAAATTTATTAGAACCGAGGGTGCGGACTACTCCAGTGTAGGAACATATAGTAATTGAATGGATTTGTCTTCAACCAACTGATGAATGTAATGGCAATGAGTTTTGACATGCTTGGTCCTTTCATGGAAGACCAAATTCTTTGCCAGTTTGAGCACACCCTGATTATCACAGAATAGGGGAGCCGGTCCGTCTGAGGAACATGCATATCCGCCAGCATCCGCCGAAGCCAAACTGCCTCAGAAGCTGCCTTAACTGCTCCTCGATACTCTGCTTCAGTTGAAGACAGAGCCATTGCCTGCTTTCTTCCTAGTCCATGTGACAACACCAGATCCCAAATGAAACATATATCTAGCGGTAGACTTACGATCATCAACAGAACTAGCCCAGTTTGAACCTGTGTTCCCACATAGAGTAGGGTCAGAACTCCGAGTGTACAGAAGGCCATAATAAGAAGTACCACTTACATAGCGCAGGACACGCGTGGCTGCTGTCTAATGATCAGTCTTGGGAGGTGTCATAAAGCGGGATATGTAGCTTACTGCAAAACTAATGTCAAGTCTAGTGGCAGTAAGATAAATGAGGCTGCCCACTAATTGTCTAAACAAAGATTCATCCACAACAGGTGAAGCGGACTGAGCTGACAACTTTAGCTCGGGTTCCATAGGAGTGGAGGCAGGTTTGCAATCTTGCATTCTGAACTTGTCCTCAAGATTTCTGGCATACTTGGACTGAGAAAGGAAGATACTGTGCTCAGTCTGCCAAACCTCAACTCCGAGACAATAGTGCAAGAGTCCCAGATCTGTCATATCAAAGGTGCGACATAAATCCTGTTTGATGTTAGTGATCAAATGTTCTGAACTGCCAGTAATGATCAAATCATCCACATAGACAACTCTAAACAATATATCATCACCTACATGTTTGATATACAATTTGGAATCCGATGGACTCTGCTGAAAACCCTGATTGGTTAAGTAGTTATCAATTTTCATGTACCAAGCCCGAGGGGCTTGTTTCAGACCATAGAGAGCTTTGACAAGTTTACAGACTCTGTGTTCTTGACCAGCAACCTTAAATCCAAGGGGTTGCGTCATGTAGACTTCTTCCTGCAAGTCACCATTCAAAAAGGCACGCCTAATGTCCATCTGATGGACTTTCCAACCAAACTGGGCTGCTAAGGCAAGGACAAGCCGTATGGTGCTCATTTTGGCTGTAGGAGCAAAGGTTTCCTCATAGTTAATGCCTTCCTTTTGTGAGAACCCACGAGCAACAAGACGGGCCTTATACTTGTCTAAGGTTCCATCAGCTTTGTATTTCACCTTGTACACCCATTTGCAGCTAATGGGCTTCTTCCCTGAAGGAAGATCAAAAAGGGCCCAAGTGTGATTTTTCTGAAGACTTTGGAACTCTGCTTCCATAGCCTGTTCCCACTCAGGGACACCTTTAGCCTCAGAATAAGTTTGGGGCTCATAGACACTATGAATGTTAGCCATAAGAGCAAAATTAACTGTAGATTGTTGTTTGCTCTTATTTCTGGAAGCTCTACCCTCAATGAGCTCATCATCCCTGAGATCACTAATAGTTTTAGACCATCATTTAGGTCGGAGAGTAGAAGGGCCAATATCTGGCGGGGTTGGAAGAGGCTCAGAAGCAGCAACAGGAGCAGGAAGAGGATTATGTTCCGGAGCCTCAACGGGATCAGCAACAAGAGCCTCATGGCAAGCATTATCTGTATCATCCCTCCCATCAGGTGAAGTTAAAGGAAGGGGAACACTGTGAGGCTGATTCGCAGAGCACTGCTCAAAAGAAGACAAAAAAGGTCCTTGAGTTTCATCAAAAACAACATCACGACTGAAGATAAGACGATCAGTGTCAACATCTATCAGTCTGTAGGCTTTATGGTTGGCACTGTACCCTGTCATCATGAGTCTTTGACTCTTGGAATCTAACTTCGAGCGCTTAGCATCAGGAATCCAGACATATGCCAGAGAGCCAAAAATCTTCAGGTGATTGATCCTGGGCTTACGACCAGACCAAACCTCTTATGGAGTCTTTCCTTTAACAGCCTGAGTAGGAGAACGATTTAGTAGGTAGACAGCAGTAAACACTGCTTCTGCCCAATACTTATTAGTAACACTCCTGTGTTGTAACATAGACCTAGCCATCTCAACAATCGTACTATTACGTCGCTCAACAACACTGTTTTGCTGAGGAGTGTGAGGTGTAGTGAACTGGCGTTTGATCCCATCTGTAGCTCAGAAGTCGGAGAAAGCAGTGGAACAAAATTCTCCACCGTTGTCTGTTCTAAGGGAAATGATACTACAACAGGACTCTTTTTCAACCAAAGATTTGAACTTCTAAAAGGTACTAAATGCATTTGATTTGTGTCTAAGAAAATACACCCACATCTTTCTACTAAAATCATCAACAATAAGCAGAAAGTATTTGCAACCAGTAACTGAAGAGGTATTCATAGGACCACAAATACCAGCATGAAGTAAATGAAGTACCTTAGATGCACGCCAAGAGTCCCCATCATTGAAGGGAGTCCGATGTTTACCAGCTTGACAAGCGCCACATACTCCAAGATGCTGTGTCTGAATATCAAGGAGGCCAGAAACAAGTCCCTCCCGGGACAGCTGAGAGAGATACTGGATGTTGAGATGTCCATATCGCGCATGCCACAAAGCGCTGAGAGATGAAGTACGAGCTGCCATAGCTATCTCATTAGAACTACTGGTGTCAGTAAGTCGATATAGGCCATGATCCTCTAGACCAATAGCAATAGTAAAACAAGTCTCTCGATTAATAATGGAACATTTGAGAGCACTGAACACCACATCCAATTGAGGAGAATTCCTCATGATCTGACTCACAGATAGCAAATTGAGAGCCATACCAGGAACGTAGCACACATTGAGAAAGATGAGCTTCCTCCCACCTGACTGTATTTGAACATTGCCTCTGCCAACAATTTTATACTCCTCTCCCCCGCCAAACACAACTGAATCACTGAAAGGAGATAAATCTTTAAAGTAGTCACGCCGATGAGAAAAGTGCCGTGAAGCCCCAGAGTCGATGTACCAAGCAGAAGACCTAGCTAGATCTGAAGGGCTTTTAGCCATAAAAGCGTAAAAAACAGACTCCTTCTGCTTAGACTGTTCAACAACATTTGCTTGCTGATGTGACCCTCCCTGCTTACTTTGTTCAGAAGCAATTCTCTGACGCCAATCTTTCTTCATATGGCCATACTTGCGACAGTAGTGACACTGCACATTCTTTTGCTGAAAACTGCCTGAGGGTTGATGTGAACCTCCCTGTTGTGATGATTGAGATGGCTGAAATTTAGCTGCAAAGGCTTGTTCTGAAGAGGACGAGAGAGCACGACTACCAAACTGCTGTTTCCAGCGATCTTGCTGTAGGAGTTTGTTGCATAAATCAGGAAACTTCAAATCAACATTTGTAGATGTAATGTTGAGAGTCTCAACAAAGTGCTCGTAAGATTGTGGTAGACTCTTGAGAGTGATGACTACCATGTCTTCTTCCTCCATTTTCTGACCAATAGCCTCAAGCTGGTCTCAAATGTCCTTAATCTTTATGAGGTGGTCCTGTAAAGACAAACTTTCATCCATCATGATAGAGAACAACTTATTTATTAAGAAGAATGCCCGACTTTTATCAGAGGTATCATGTAGCTCCTTCAGGTGCTTCCAAATGTTGGAGGCTGTCTTCCCTGAGGGAATCTGAGGCAACTGGTCATCTGTAACAAACAGCTTTAGAAGCATGACAACTTCTCTGTTACGATCATCAAACTTGTCCTGATCAGCGCCTGCTGTGGTAGGATGAGTTTTTGTGCCCAAAACCAGTTCATCAAGGCGGCGATACTCAAATATGGTCAACATACACTGCTTCCAGGTATTATAATTACTGCCATTAAACCCTGATTTCCCTCCAACATTAGGTTGGTCAAAGATGCCATTTGTAGGTACACACTTCAAGAATGAAGTTCAACAGGCACGGATTTCAAAGCAAATTTCTGGCTGACCTAGAAAAATTCGACAAGTACCCAGAAATGCTAACAGAAAACCCAGAAAGAATCTGAAGTCGAAAGTTAAATTTGCTGGCTCAAAAATTGAGATATGGAAAACGATGCACCCAGAAAAATCGGAAGTCGACCCATTTGAGATGTTGAAAAACCCACCAAGAATCTGCAAGTAGATTTCCAAGACGACAAAGTATTTGAGAGTTTCGAAGGAAACCCTAGCCGCTGGATAAAAAAATTGCAGAAAAGAAAACGTCACAAATGTCAGTCAAAAAATGACCTTAGAAGATCGAATATGGAGCTTAAACGCAGGTTGAGATTCCGTTTGCAAATAAAATGACCAAAAATGGCCGTGTATGCAGGGTTGTGTTTCTTAAAAACGCAGAAGTCTAAGTGCTCACAGACAGACAAGCGACCAAAATAATGGTCGTGTAGCAGATAAAAAACAAAAAAATGAGCCACGAGCCTCCTCAAAACGGGCCGTAAATGCAGAGAAATTCGGCGTAGGAGGGTCTACAAAGCAAGACAAAACAATCTTCTTGCTGGGCGACGTTTTTGCAGAAAGATTTCACAAATCAAGACAAATCACAATTTTCTTTTAAAAAACAAGGAGCCTAATAAAACATTTCACCAAGACTGATTTCAAAAATATTGAAGAGAAGATAATTTCGCAAGTGAAATTATTAATTCTTCGAAAAGATGAACATGTAGCTTTGATACCATAAAAAACTAGATGCGAGAGCAAAATAGATTTTAATGTATTGCTTGATATTTACAAATAGCAATACGCTCATAGATACAACACCAGTTATTTACAAAATAGCAAGTATCTAATATTGGACTGCTCCAGTATTGGAACAAAATAGCAAGTATCTAATATTAGATTGCTATAAGAACAAAATCTATCTTGAGCATTAAAAATAAACAGACACAATATTCTAATAGATTAGCAGTATATTGATGAACTGTGTTTTTTCAAAAGAAATTGTGTTTTAACTTTTCAATTGAATGGTTCGGTTGATTGAATAAAACAGTTGGCTGGTTTAAACTGGTACAACCTCAAGGACGTGCTGCAGTTAACTTTGAGTTTTTGATGGTTTATGCTATTATGTGTAGCACAGATGGGAACAAAAAGGACAATAGAAGAAATATGCCATTATCTAGGATTATTCTAATATAAAGTCTAAAACCTTTGTTTGAAGAGATAAGTTGATGTGGGACATCTTAGCTTAAGCTAGTATATCTCTTTCCAAAATGATGGGAAAATGGAGAACATACATTTGGTGTTTGTAATATATGAAGCACACACTATCCAAGGTGTAGTGATGTCCCCTTCAATTTTCCTGTGGGCCAATGTGTCTCGGAAGCATTTGTTGCTCTATGTGTAACCTCGAGTTTAAAATATTACTAGTCCCATAGAAAAAAATTCTCTTGAACTTTGGTGAGCAGTTTCATTCTTCTTTCTTGCTATTCTTTTGATAAAAAGTGCTCCTCAAGAATTTGGTCTTTTCTTGTTCCATGGACATGGAACTGTGATATGTTTGCATTTTAATCTCGTCCAGCAACTTTTGATTTTATCCAAATTTTACAAATCAGAAAAGTTTGACATTGTACTTTCTACACAACCTGGTGAAGATACAGGAAACAAGTAGCTGAAAGTATATTTGCGTTTTTTGGCCAGCAACTTATGATTCTATCCAAAATTGAGAAATCACAAAAGTTTGACATTGTACATTATGCATACTGTGATGTCCCCAATTTTAGCAGGTATTGGCTGTGGCTTTGTCAGCTCATTATCGCGACCCTCGTGAGTTGACGCCTGGTTTTGAGGGTCCCAATTGGCAGACTCGCTATTTTTAGTAAGTCTGGACTTACTATTTTTAGTAAGTCAGTTGGTCAATGTTTATCTCTGACAGGACAGTATCAACAATGGTCAGTGCTTCAGACAATGTTCAGAGTATGCAATTCTGTGGCTGGGGATTTACTATTTATAGTAAGTCTATTTTTGACAGTTGCTATTTTTGGTAGTGCAGTGGATGGATATGTCAGTCTGGCATGATCAGTAGTGGATGCGTGATTTATCGCATAAGTTCATATTTATTAATGAATATTTATAAATTATTAATAAATAACAAAGCCACATTATTATAATAAGTTAGAAGTTATTTAAGAGAGTGGTTAATTGATGCATCTTTTGGGAAACTGTGGCTACAAAAGCATTATAAATATGGGCTCATTCTTGGACTTGGGCATCGAATGAATTATTTTATTTTGGTTTGTTTCTTTGAGGAGAAGTTCTGATTTGTAGAATCAAATGCCTTGCTGAAGTATAAGGGTTTGATACTGAATTTTGTATTGCAATTTGCTGCTGATGTAAAGCAAATTGAATGTTCTCTCTACTGTGTTTTATTTGTACCTAAGAGAGGATTACTGAAGCATTGGTTTATGCACACTGAGGGTGCAAATTTATTTAATTCTGATATCATTTGCTGGAACGTTCGAATCCCCACATTTTGTGGTTGGTTTACTAGAGACTTGAATCGATCTGCAATTGTACGTCTGGAGTGGAGGAATCATTTCAGAATTCGTTTCAAGTATTTCCTGGCTGGGAATCGATCCTTATTGCTGGAGGTCGATTTGCAAATTTTGGCATTGTAGTTTGGTTGTGAGTTGAATTTTCAGCCTGCCGTAATTCTCTTCTTGGCGGCAGAAACTGTGTTTGACTGGGATGGCATTGTGGGGTGGAAAAACGTCAGCTTGGCTGCCTTTCGCGTGAACATGACCTGGGCAGCGATCTTCTTTCCTTGACATCGCGTGGAGGTTGCAAATTGCAGGGACTTCTGCCGCTCTCGCTTGTGGAGCCCAGTCTAGCTTGCACGTAGGGAATAAAGAGTCCAGCATCTACATTATCAGCTGACGTGGGATTGCAAAGACTAATAAACAGGTTTTTTTTATGTATCGGATTTTGTTGAAACAATAATAAATGTTCTTATGTGAAATTAATAAATCTGATTTTGAACATTTGGAAATAGTCGATTATGTTATTTCTCTCCTGCAAACATTGTATGAAAACATTATTATTGAGGCAAATGACATGAATAAAAATAAACATTTACAAATTCATCAAAGATTGGCGATTTGGCAATAGCATTACAGTTTGGACCAAGTTGGGTTCATTACACATACACTGGTGAACCTACAGAAAATAAGCAGCTGAAAGTATAAAGTGACAGCCAGAGAATACTAGAAAAGTACATGCTCACATTGAAAGGGGAGGGAAACAAATCTTTAATCAAACTCTTTGTTATTTAGCTTTTATATTCTTCTCCCAAAATGTAATCTTTCTCCCTCTACCATTTGGTGTGATTAGTTTTCCTTTTTTATTTTATTCTAAAATTCTTATGCATGGTTGTGATTCATCATTTAGTGTTTTTCTGTTGATTTGATCATTCACATGTTTTTATGACAGTGGTGCCTATTTTGTTTGCAAATTCACTTGCCCCTTCAGACAGTTACTCAGTACAGACTCTGGATGATAACTCTGAAGGTGATTCCACAAAGGTTACAAGTCCTCCTACAGATAATGAGGTGACCCTGGCTCTTCGTGTATTAGAAGGCTGTTGTCTTCTTGATAGGGGTAGCAGGACATTGGCACATCAACAAATGGCCATAAAGGTAAAAGGCTTCAATTAAGGTGTATCTGGATGCCTTGTGTTTCTGATTCATTTCTTCTTAAATTGAAGTAACCTAGGCTTTGACGTTTAGAATCTGTCTAATAAATAATTAATAAACACAAATTTGTTAATTCTCTTGCAAAAAATCGATGAAAAACCATTTCTTTCCCTATAAATTTCAATAAGGAATAATATAGTGTAACACAGATTTAGAAAGAACCCAAACTATCAAGAGATGGATACGGGTAAAATAGTTTTTCAAAGAACCGTAGGATATTATTTGCTGTAGATTTGTACATGAATATATATTTATATCTATGTATATGTATACACACACACATATATATGTATGTGTATGTCTATATTTATATGCACATTAAGATCTATGTTACACTGTTTTGAGGTCAGGGACAGCAGACAACACTGGGACATTTTTCCAGGATGGCACTCCAAGGGCCAGTTTTTGGGGAAGGTGGGGGATGGATGTGTGTGTGTGTGTGTGTGTGAGAGAGAGAGAGAGAGAGAGAGAGATTTTCATTTTTATCGACACATGACAATAAAATTAATGATTCATACATTGTATCGAAAGAAATAGCAGTATGTTCATTGACTCAAGTCTAGCAGCAAAAACAAATATAAAATATCTATTTTCAATGTTTCATTGCTCAGTAGACAATATCAAAATGAAAATGCACAACTATGCATCATCAGGGCCATCGACATCAAACGTGTCATTTGACATTGAGTCACTATGTTTATCAAGTTGGGACTCATCCAATGGAATCCCAACCAATCCTGGCCGCGCCTCCTCATCAATCCGTCTTGCATATTGAGGATCAACATCCCAACATGGAGTTGAAGTTTGTCAATACTAACCATGCCATGTCCACCATTCTATAGGATCTTTTTGAGCAAGAATGATCTTACCTGTCCTAGCCTCTAGTTTGTTGAATGTAGGACCTCGAATATTAACAAAATTGATCCATCACATTCAAAGTCTGCTTTCATCTTGAGTGTTGTTGGTAAATGATCTCAACCATCAAGCTAGCTAGCTTACAATCACGATTTCTCAACCTCCTTTATGGCCTCCTTAAAGATCTGAAATTGATAATCCATATCTTTGGGCTTCATAGAGCAATCAATAGCTCTAAGAAAGTAGGAGCCAGCTAGACATGTAACAAGGATATTAATAAGTATTTGATGTTGAATATCAGTCCACCCCTCCATGGTGATGGAGAAACCTGCCCTAATCTATGTTTGTTTCATGTCCTCCATTAATATGTTCATTTTGGAATATTGTTTGAGGAGAGAGTTATGCAATCTATTTGCTCTTGGGAATACGAGATGAACCAATGGCATTTGATATGTTGAACATATCTTTGAAATATGGAGAATGAGACACATGAAATGGGATAACAAGGGCATAAAGAATTTGGCTTATAAATTATCAGCAACCTCTTGTGCATGAATAAACAACTTTGCAATTATATTTTACTCCCTATTAGTAGTTGCCTTCCTCTTTCTTTTATCACCAATAGAACCCTCACCTCTCACATCCCTACTAGCAAGAGATGACACATTGAAAGACTTAAAATCTAAGATGTTTGACTGAAAAACTCCAAGAAATTGGAAAAAAACAACAGATAAATCATAAATGTAACTGTAGCTTACCTTGTAGATGCTGAAAGTGTCTAAAATCTGCTTATTTTGCCCTCCCTTCCTCTCTTTTCCTTCTAGGTGTTTATTTCCTCAGCCGCTAAAATATTTTTTTTTCAAAATGATGATAGAAGAGGGCTTAAAGTTGACTTAAGCTATGGAACAAATCTGCATTAGCTCTGTTCACCATTGTCTCTTCCTTAGCTCTGTTGTACCGAGTTTGGATTCTTAGTATGGTGGAGTACAAGTTATATTTACTTTAACAGGTTTAGTTTTAATTTTATGATTGTATGCCTTTTATTTTTAAGGGTTGCAAGAGGGGCGTGGGAAGGCTTGTGGGGCCCATGAACCCTTTTTAAAAACCTTTAGTTTCTTTTTTTTTTTTAAATTAGGCATATTTTTCTTTGACAAAGACGCCAGGGACATCCGGCCGGTGGATGTCTTAGATGTGCCTAGCCATACAGGGGGTGTATGGATAGTTGGGATGTAGGGCTTGCTCATTTGCTGTTTTGGGAATGTGTTCCCGATTTGCAAGATATTTGGGGATGGCCAGTGGACACCCCTTGCCGTTTTGAAGTCTCAAGGATGCATGGGCGGATGGGAATGCCA
>MU225802.1:1407058-1420040 GCA_018584345.1 Thuja plicata | reverse complement strand
CCAGTGCTGGGTTCTAGTTCTACAGCTAGTGGCAGTGCTACTACTAGGACTAGACCCTCTAGTGCCTCTCCCACATTTACTAGTAGACCTGGGAAGAGGAAGATTTAATTTTAATTTGTAATGATGTGTTTACTTCTAGTTTTACAGAAACTCAAACTATTCCGCATGAGAATGTGATTTTGTTACTTGTACCCACTTTGCATTTATATATATCTAAAACTTGTTTCAATTGTGTTCTGATTAATTAACTCATTGGATGCATCTTCTCATTGAATTTTGCAAAAAAAATGCATTTCTAATTAAAATTACGCTGTTTTTTAAGTTCCCGAGTTTTTTGCCGAGTTTTTCCCGAATTTTTTTTCCAGGGCTTGGCGAGTTTTAGCCGAGTGAGAGTCTTGCAACTTTGTATAGTACTATAGAGTAGGCTGAGGCTTTGTTGGTTCCTCCTACTAAACTTGGTCAATGAGATCAACACACGCTTCAAGAAGGGGAAGATGCTGGGAAATCTTGACCCAGTCTTCCTTTTTATCCTGTAGGCTGTTCTTCATAGACAATTGAATGTTCTGATGGCTTTGTTTGATTATGACTCAACTTCAGCTTCCAATTTGATTCTGACTCCTACACTGGATTTGAAAATTGTGTTGATGGATTCTCTATGAGTGCCTCCCAAAATATTCTTCTTATTTCTCTTTGTTATCAGAAATCCTTGCAAAAGGTGACAGCTACAGTGACTTCCCATATCTTCATACTTCTGGGGAAGTGCCCCCTTGGAAAATGTATCCAGGGAATGCACTTTTGAGTTCCCCCTCTATCAAAAGGAAGGGGACTTTTAGGATACATGAAATTTGAAGGCCCCTTGGCAAGGCTCAACATTTTGTGGTGTCATTAATTTCAGTGTCCATGTTCCTTCTTAGGATTGAATTAGGGCATCAAAGTTCAATTATTCAAACTGGAAAGAGGAGGGGGTGAATCTAATAAGGTTTTTGGAGGATGGTGATTTTTAGGCATATTGAATTTAGTGGGAGGTTAAACACTTTGCCAAGCAGGGGTAACTTTTCTGTAGACAAACTAGAACTAGAACTTTGATACTCATGTGAGCTTTTGATGCCAGAGCCCAATTTTATAGCTAGGCTAGACACATTTATAAAAGTTATTTGATTCAGTTCAAGCCATAAGAACAACAAACCTCCAAAATGAAAAAAATGAAAAATTTCTTGTTCTCATTTTCCATATTTATAAGAATCTCTAACCCCAGATGACCCTGAATCGAGAATTTCTATTGAAGGAAGTAATATATTCATTGGGATATGTACTTGGAAATAATGCTTCATATCGTTCTCTTGTCTCTTCTTCTTGTTTTGTTTTTGAATTGAATGTAATTATTATTTTCAGCTTTTCATATTTCATTTAACTAGTAAAGGTAAAATATAAATATAGCTTTTTATAAACACTGCTGAGTGATATGCCAATTTGTTGTATGGTAACCCTTATGGAAGCATTCCATATGGGATTATTTTTTCCATTTACTTTATTTAATTTTGAGTTGTGTAACTTAACCCTCTTCTGGACTTTGAACTTACCACCATTTTGGATTCTTCTATATAACTTCATGATTGTAGTACAATTTAAGTCATTAATACCGGCAGTCGAAGAGGGATGCGATATGGGAGGCCAGTTTGATATATGCTTATCTGGACTTAGTTTTAGCAATGAATGGATTAACTTGTAAGTTTGGTGAAGGTCGTACTCTGATCTCAAACCATTTTTAATACTTTACATATTCTGCTGAAGTAGGTATATTGCAATAGAAGATGTGGAGCTGAATCTTGTTCCTGTTAATAGTTGTTGTTGCTTGCAGACATACCCACCAAATCCTGCTTTATCTGGTTCAGATCCTGTTAGAACTAGATTTTTCAGACAATGTGAATCAATACGCTTGGATATTAACATTACTCATTGCCCTTTTAAATTTTAAATCTACTTTTTGTTTGCCCTGTAGGGTAAAGTTTAACACATTCGAGAATGTACAGTAAATGTAACAGAACATATGCAATATAAGGGAGCTCACAGATGCATGTTTATTAATCTCATGAATGCTTACAATGTATCTCAGACTAACAACAACAGTACTTCTATTTCATAATGACAACCACAACCATAACATCTCCCGGAGATAAGTACATGGATATATATAGAGGTGTCGAGAGGGTGTGAGTGTCAAACGTCGGCAACCATCGCCCAACTACCTACCCCTCGACAAACACTAATTACCCGACAACACTTTTTTTCAAACCCACATCCCAGCTTATGTTTTTAGTTGTAGAGGTCTGTAATGTCCCCTCTATTCTGATTAGATCTTAATCAAATGATTCCTGCAAAAAAGAAGTTAGTGTGAGACAAAGTTGTATAAAAATATATGAAATTAACATTTAGGCCTACATATTTCCTAAGCCTAGCTATTCCCCAGAGTATGACTGTGAGATCGGGTTTTCTAACCCTTGAGAAGGACGCTCTTGCTTTGAATGATATAAGATCAATTCTAAAGCGGCCTCTGGGTTAGTCCACCGTCTTCTCTGGAGTGCATCCTCTAAGGTCCTTTAGGATGGTCAATAATTGAACCATTCCTCTTATCGGAAGAGATATCCTCTACCCAAGGCCTTACATATGCATATGTTATCCATGAGTATATACTGGCTATTGAGGATTATATCAACCCTCAGAGATTATATCAATCTCAAAGTGACAACGGGATTATACCAATCTCGAATTGTCATTGTAGCAATCTCTATTTCCTTTGATCGTCGCTTGGATTTCAAATTGAATATAGTATTCACAATTCTAAGTTAATCGAGGAAAACTTCATAAGAACGTATATAGAATTCATTAACAGCAATAATGAACATAATAATCTTATTCCTTTCCCAATGTAATAAGTATCAACTAAAATATTAACTTATACTTGTTGGATTGATTCTTTATAATTATATATATAATTTAATTATATTTTACTATATATATATATTGGAACACTCGGATGTACATATATATTTGCTCAATATGTATTTATATATACAATAGAAAATTTATAATTCTGATGACTGTTATATATATATAGATATATAACAAACGAGTAATATAATCAAAATATATATAATTCTGATTCTATCTTATAACTATATATGATTCTGAATATATATATGTATGTGTGTTAGATTATGTATGATTCTTTGTCTCTCAAAATATATATAAATATATAGTCATTACTTAATTCGCAGATCCTTACCAATATAGAGTTCATCTCCTCATCCATATCTGCTAATCAACACAGGATATATTTTATAAACTAGGACCCCCCTGCAATTCTCTGTTTACTGCTGACTGTGCAAATTAAATATATATAATGGTGATTAAAAATGCTGATTGTGCCTTAGAAAAATGCTCCCTGTTTTCTTCCTTTCTTCTCCCGACTGCCCCCTTGTTATTTATATTCGGGGGGGTGGGGGGAGATTGTTTTCCATGGGTGAGGGTAGTCACATCCCTCGCCACGGGAGGCGACTATTAGTCGCACCCGCAGTCGCAGTCCTAAGGAACAGCGACTCTTACTCGCCACTCCCTTATTTTTTTTTTATTCGTGTTTATTTTTTATATTATGAATTCATTTCAGTAATATGTTAATATATTAATATATTTATTAGTATTATTACTATTAATCTATAATATATTAATTTATAGTATAATATATTAATATATTGATATATTTAATATATTAACGTTATTAATATAGTAATTGTTATACAATATAATATATTAATATAATAATGCATATATTTGTTGATATATTAATTATTATAAATATATATATATATATATATATATATATATATTAGGAATACTATTAATATTTATTAATCATTAATCTTATTAATATATATATGTATATATTAATTGAATCATTAATTAATGTTAATATTTATATTAATTTTGTTGACTATATATTTACAAAAAATATTATATTCAATGATGACATTAAGTGTTCTCATTTAGCCAATCGCACTGGTTCAATTTCATATCGAATGTTTTAATTCTTCTTGTAACAATACAAGTTGGTTCAATCGAGGGCCATCACAAGGTCTAGCTTGTTTGGTCTGGTTTAGCTTACTTTTGTAGTTGTAGATTCGCCTTGAGTCATTTGACGCAAGACGTTTTAGTGGTAAGTTTAGTTTGCTTTAAGTTTGCCTAGTATCATTGATTCTAGTGGTTTAGTTTGCTTTAGTTTAGATTTCCTTGCTTTCTAGGTTCAGTTTCGAGGGATCCCATTTGTGAGAAAGTTGACGTGTTGACAAGGCACACTTTGGTACACTTCCACTAGGTATGTTCAATTTATTTCTTGGATATCTGTTTATGAAGCTCTTCGAAATTAGAGATTGTTCTTACTAATCTCATCTTTTGATTAGGATTTGTCCTCAATTTGGAAGGGAATCATCTATTGTGTTTTGAACACTTGAATCTTTCAATCACTATATCTTACACATATTACTAATTGCTCCAAGTCATTGGGGTTTCTTAGTAGAAGTTGTGGCTAGTGAAAAATCTTTACTTCTGCTTCAACGTCACTTTAATTCTCAAACCCGTTATTAGCTTCATTGCTTATGAGCCAAAATAAAAATATGAAAAATGTGAAAAAAGCGATATAAAAAACAAAAGGAAAGACTTGGACTCGCCTCAGACTCGATAAGTTGGGTTCGGACTCGGACTCGGCCTCCAGACTCGGCAAGGACTCGACAAGGACTCAACAAATCGAAAAACCCAAGAAATTCAAAGATTTTTAAGGATTTAAAGCTTTTTCATTCATCATTTAGTCAATTAACATCAAATACACAATAATTGAGATAAATAGAAGCTACTTTGCACACTTACACAAGTTTACATTGATCACATAAGTATAAATGCAAATTTCTAAAGGAAATAAGTTAAACTAAATAACACATTAGAAATATAAATAGTGTCACTGTCAAATGTCTACAATATTCATGGAATATGAAATCCATGGAATCAAAAGTTCAAGACATCAAAATAAAAGCTAGAGCCTAGAAGACTAAGGCTCATAGTAGCCTATGTCACTGTCTTCCTACGAGTACGCCTAAGATATGTCATGGAAGATTGTGCAACCATCTTCTCTCCCTGTGTCTGAGGCTCAACCTCGGTGGCATCCTCATCATCCTCATAATCCTCATCATCCTCAGAGTCAGATCCCTCACTCTCAGGCTCAGCCTCAGGGTCCTCCACTGGGTCTCCTCGCGCTCTAGCCTCCTCCTGTGCCATCGCTATTGCCTCTGCCTGTCGATCCACCTGATCAACCTATTCCAAGTCTTCATCACTGAAGACATGATCATCAATCTCAGTGTTCCACTCTGCCTGTGGATCAACCTCCTCTAATTTGATAGGAGACGTGTCAGTGCCCAAGATCTACCTGTGACGAAGGCGAAGGTTGTAATGAACAAACGCAAGATCATTCAACCTTTTCACTACCAACCTGTTGCGCTTCTTCAAGTGTATATGCTCGAGCAAACTCCAATTGCATTCGCAACCTGAAGCCCTACATGGTTAGTTCAAGATACGAACCGAAATCTTTTGTAGATTTGGCATCGTAGTACCAAACATCTCCCACCATGCATGTGAAACAAGAAAATTTAAAAATCAATTCTATAACTTTGACTTTATCAATGTAAAATGGTAATAGAATTAGAAATTAGAATTTAGAATCATAGATTTTTACCTAGCATCAGTAATGTCTGGTTTATCTTGCATAAGTCTCCTTGTGCATTCTTATACATTTCTATCTCACAGACTACGTTTGCTCCAATTGTTTCACTAGGTGGCATTTTCGCTACAACATCATAGAGCCCACTCCACACCTCATCATCGACCTTGAAACCTAGGCTGGATTGGAATGCCAGATTAAGGTAGTGGGCAACTGCATGTATAGACCTGTGAAGTTGATTGTGCCATCGTCAATCAATGACATCCCATATGAGACCATATTTATCCTGATTCCCTGCATAAAAAGATCTAATGGCATCTTTCACTCTGTCCATGCCCTTATAAATGTATCCCATTGCGGGTTTCTCTCCATCAACAATTCGTAGGAGAATAACAAGAGGCTCTATGAATTGCAATCATTGTGAAAGTGTGAACATTAAGCTTTAAGTTTTAAGTTTTACTTTAAAAAATGAACAATGAACATAAACAAGTGTGTACAAAAATGATGAAATGAAATGGAAATGAGGACCAAAAGGAAAATTACTTGCACAATCTCCTTGACTGGTTGCCAATAGCCACCCTCATCAAAAACCCAATCAACCGTCTCTTTCCCTGCATTGGTCTTCGCATATGATGATGCGGTCCTCCTCACTTACAAACATGCGTTTCCAAGCGGCCTTGGACTGAAGCAAGGATTGCAACGTCATAAAATTTGTTGCAAATTAGGTGACCCCTGGACGAGCCAACTCTTTTTCATTTGTGAACTTCCTCATAAGGTGGAGGACCCAAGTATGATTATATATGAATTTACAAATACTCATTTTGTGCTCTACACATGTTTTTATCGAGGGAAGTTTACCAAGATCCTCCAACGTGAGGTCAATGCAATGAGCAACACAAGGGGTCCAAAACAAGTGGCGATGCCTCTCCATAAGAAGTTTACCTGCAACAACATAATTTGCTGCATTATCCGTGACTATTTGTACCACATTCTCCTCACCCACCTCCTTCAACACTTCCTCCAATATCTCACAAAGATAGTCAACATTTTTTGTTTTCCCTAAAGCATCAATTAATTTCAAAAACACTGTGGCACCTGGAAAAAAAACAATTTAGTACAATCATAATTTAAAATCTTAATCACTAAATCAATAGTTTACTACTAGTAAGTAGTAAGTACAAGTTCTGCTATCTACAATTACCTGATGAGGAGACAAGAAAATTCAGCAGTTTTCTATTTCTTCTATCGGTCCAACCATCAGTCATGATGGTGCAATCCTTCCTCCATACCACACGCTACTCGTCAATTGCAACTTTTACATCAGCCACCTTTCGGGTCAAAATAGGACCTTTTGCTCCTCATCATTAGGGGCTTTGAACCCCGGACCACAAACAATAACAACATCTATCGCAATTTGCCAATAAGGAGATCTAAAACAAATTGAATAAAACAGAACAAATATACTATTAAGTTTTACTTTTAACTTTAAAAATTAATATAATCAATGTGGCATATTCTTCGAGTCTTGAAAGCAAGAAAAATAAGACAGAGAAATTAAAATAATAACAAGTACCTTGCTGCATTAAATGGAAGGTTCTAGAAAAAAAATCTTTAAGTGCCATTTTTGCAGCCTCATGCTTCTCCTTATTCCAACCCATGCTCTCAAGCGATGGTTGGGCACCCGAAGTCGTGCGTGGAACAATAAGAGAATCTAGTGTGGATTTCTTCTTACGAATCCTAGCTCCAATGGTCACCCTCATAGTACCACTACTAGATGGAGCTAATGGAGAACAAAGAGATGAAGAGGTCTCCCCACCTAAGCTTGCCATTTCTTCTTGTTGCTTCTTTCTTAATTATTTTTTCTCTTCAAATCCCTCTATATGACCTTGGATTTCACATCTAACATCTTCGGGTGCTTCTTTGCATGGTTTAGCATCATGCCCTGGTATATGTGCAAGGTGATATTTCAATCGGTTAATACCTCCCCCACTATATTTAACACCACAATGCCAACATATAACTACGCCTTTTTTTGGGCCAGGGATGACATGTTTCCAAGCCTTATCCCTTGCTACGAAAGCGGGGTCTGCATTTGGGTAAAATTTAGGTTTAGATGCTGATGAACTACTCTCAGGCTAAGACATGTTGCTGCTGCAATATATCATAAATGAAAAAAATAAGCATCTACAATAAAAAAATCAAACACTAGGGCTTCTTACTTTTCAAGTTTTTCATCAACATAAAATGGAACAAATTTAAAGACAAACAAATGTAAACAAAATGGAAACAGAAATATGATTCATGAATGTAAAAAATTCAAAAAACAACACAAAAAATGCAAGTCACCTCTTCAAAATTGCTCAAAAAATGGAATTGCAACTCAAATTTGTAGAGGCCTCCTCCAAATGCTTCTTTTAGCTCCTCTCAATGTGTGAATGCAAGCTAAAAACTTGCACAAACAATCAACAATCAATATATGAGGGCCAATCGATTTGCTAATCAATTTTCTTAAACCCCAATATTCTTCTCTCAAGCCTTTTTTCTCTCTTCTTTGTGTTTGCAAGTGATGGAATGCAATGAGCCTGACTTAGCCTCATCTTTAAACCATCAATTTTAATCAATTTCCATGCAAATCATACATTTGGCGTTTTACCAAACAGTTGGCCAACAAGCTATGAATGGTCCTTTGAGGGAATACAAATAGATATTGCAACTACAAATAATAATTCTGCTAGACGATGTCCTTTATTTATAAAATCAACTCCCAATGGAAATTTCTCAATCCCATACACATATTTAGTTTCGGCATATTCATTATGGATAGAGTCTGGAAAACATTAAACATACATCAATTACTTAACAACATATGATGATGAAAGAAAAACCTGGTATTGGCTATGTATGCGCCTAGAGTTGATGGCAGCTAACTCCTCCTGGGTGTCCACGCAGGGATATAGTTCCCCTTTATTCTTAGCCACCAAGCCTTCACGCGGCCTGTAGCATATGCTGCGTTGAATAATTCCAACACGCCTAACCCTTTCCCACGTGCTGTCAAAGCACAGACCAGCCCAAACGCCGCCCAGTGTATCCACGCGGCCAAGCTTAATCTGCCCGCACTGCAGATTGGCTATTTGCAAGCCGTGGCCTTCCACTCTATGATGCCAGTCTTTAACGTTGATCCCTGCTGATGTGAAGACTACTGCAGGTTCGAATCTCATCTACCAAGGATAATTACGTAAAGTAATTCCTTCTACCACTGCCCACAGCCAAAATGCAATCACCTCAGCTAGTGATCTTCTTCAGTGAAGAGTGGTGTCAACCTCTTGTGCGGGCTTACTTCAGCCGCCCACAATCTAGATATTTCGATGAGACAAATATCGACCTCTGAGTAGGCCCCAGTTCAACAATCAGAATTCAGAATTCTTCGATCGTATATAACAGCACAATGAAGACGAATTGATCATACAACAGCGATCAATCACAGATTAGCTCAAGAAGAATCAGTCTTCGAGAAACTAATTTGACCCTTCAGCTAGGGCTCAGATAAATAGGAACAATTCCCAAGAACGATTTTAATAATCAATATTCGATATGTTTTCTTCACAAACGAGCCTGTATTTATAATTCCTTGGTCTCCAAAGTTTCCAAAAACCATCATCAGTTAACTGCTCTTCATAATATAAACTTCTAAATCATTATAATAATAATAATAAAGTATTATTATTATTATAATATCGCCTTATTATTAATTAATAACATATTGTTATTAATTAATACAATTAATTATCAAATATAATTCTGATGATAGTTCCTGCAACACCTGCCATACCGACTGACCAACATGCTCATTACTGCACTGCCAAAAATGGCAACTGCCAAAAATAGACTTACTACAAATAGTAAGTCCCCAGCCCAAGAACTGCACAACTGAATATTGTTTGGAGAATTGACCACTGCCGATACTGCCCTGTCAGAAATAGAAGCTGACCAACTGACTTACTAAAAATAGTAAGTCTGCCAACTGGGACCCTTAAAACCCTGCATCAGCTCACGAGGGTCGTGATGATGAGCTGACCAAGTCACTGCCATAACCTGCTAAAAATAGGGTCATAAACAACACAAAAAATGCAAGTCACCCCTTCAAAATTGCTCAAAAAATGGAATTGCAACTCAAATTTGTAGAGGCCTCCTCCAAATGCTTCTTTTAGCTCCTTTCAATGTGTGAATGCAAGCTAAAAACTTGCACAAACAATCAACAATCAATATATGAGGGCCAATCGATTTGCTAATCTATTTTCTTAAACCCCAATATTCTTCTCTCAAGCCTTTTTTCTCTCTTCTTTGTGTTTGCAAGTGATGGAATGACCTTTTTAGGCTAAGTTATTGATTCGGGTGTGGATGTGGGTGCGTGGATGTGTGAATTTTTTTTTTTTGGGGGTTTTGGATGCGTTTATATATATATGTGTGTGTGTATATGTATATGGAAATAAATGCTATAGGAAATAAATGCACTATAGAAAATGGCTTTGTGCTTTAAAATGCGTGTACAAAGGAAGGGTGCATTGGTAAACATTGTAGTTAAAGGAGAGTTTGCAATCAAATGTATTTATCTTATAAGGTAAATGGAAAAACAAAACCCTTGTGGAATACTTGCATAAGGGAGGTCTCATACACTAAATCGGTGTCTTGTTTGGCAATGACCTAAAACACTACCTTCAACTTAAACTTTTATAAAAGTACATCAATATTGGAAACAGATGCGCTGCATAAAAAGTGATGCTTTCCAAAATCTTGTAATAATGAAGGGTGCATTAATTAACCTTTTATGTAAAGGTTAGATTGCAATCAGTTGCATATCTCTCACTTAATGTATACAAGAAATTTAGTTTTTGATCTGATTGAAGAATAATACAACAAGCCTTTCTCATTCCATTTTCTGAGTTTAACTCCTATGTTTGCTTTTTTTCCTCTATTCACAAATATTTCATTTCCCATCACAGTGATTTTTCATGAAACAAGATAAATAGCATTGTTGATTATTGACCCATATTTTTCAAAAAAATGTCAAAATACTGTGTCTGGGCCACGGATGCATCCGGATGCCCTGTAGATGCCCACAAGAAGCGCATCTAGGGCAGCCAGATGCTCTCTGGATACGTTACAATGCATCCAAAGAGCATCCAATTGTCGTAGATGCGCTTCCAACACATCTAGCTACCCTGGATGCGCTTGTTGTGCGCATTTGGCTCAGGGTGCATCCGTCCGCGCATCTAGCCCTAGAGGTTGCGAATCAGTAACTATGTTTTTAGGTCTTAGACAAGAGGTATAAACCCCAAAAAGCAAGTAAAACAAATAAAAAAATGTTTTTTTTTGGACCTTTTTCACTTGCTGGCCGTGACATAGTCCAGGCAGCGGGACTCGGCGAGTCCGAGTAGGACTTTGTTGGACTCGACCGAGTCCGAGTCCAGAGCTAGAAAATATTTGGAGCTCGGACTCGGCTCGAGACTCACAGAGTCCTATAACATTGGTTAGAAGTTTCAATTGTCAAGTCATGACACTACACACCAAGTGAGATCTTTGGTTTGATCCCAAGCAAGATTTCTAAAGATTACCAAATTTCTGATTTGGGTGAGACATTTTGTCCAAACAAGCCTCTAATTTCCAATTTGAGCGTGATGAAAATTCCTAATGCTTGGTTGAATTTGATCTCCTATTTGGGGAAAATTTTTTGGCGACCATGGAAATTGGATTGATTATTGATTGAAATTCCAAACAAGTGTAAAAATCCAATTCAACCCAAGGCGATTTGTTCAAACAAGTAATGAAGTTCGATCTGAAGGTTGATGGAAACCAAGAACAAGGTGAAAGTCTGATTGTTCCAAGTTGAATTCTCAATACTTGGTGAAATTTTGAAGTCAATTTCAATGTAAATTTCCAAGAGAGGTCGGAAATCCAACCTCCCTTGGAACAAAATCCCAACCAAGATTGAAATTCCGACGTCCTTAAGGACAAATTCCCAAAACCATGATGAATTCTGACTTACAATCAATGAAAAGGCTAGAGTGAAAGGCGTGATCTAGTTGTTATCAATGAAATTGTCAAACATTCAAGCAACTCTAGCTGATCACCATACACTTGTGCAAACAAACATCCAACTTTCAACAAAGATTTGTAAGAATTCGAATCAAGGATGGGAAATCTGATTTGCATTTGATGTAGAAATCCAAAAATATGGCAAAGATTTGTGTTTACTTCCTATGGGGTATATGTTTTAATACTTAGAATAAACAAGAATATGGACAGAACACATATAACAGAGCAATTCAGATAAAACACATAACACATGAGATTGGCAGAAAGATATAGCTTTTATTTCCATGTAATGTCTAACAATGATGTTAATGTTTGTAGCTTCAGTCGTATGATCATTAGAATACATATAATATATGTTGATTAATAATAATATAATATATATGTGATATTATTATTAATCATATGAAATTTAATATTTAATATTAAATTATTATATTATTATTCTTAATTAATAATTGATTGATGAAACATTATAAGATTTATTAAATTATAATTAGTGGGAAGAGGTGTGTCCTTTCTTATAAATAATAATGAATAGACATTTCCCATGAAGGGACATGTCTCTCCTATCCTCACTCCCAATATAAATGAAAGGCAGATTGTTGCATTTGGAAAAGACATATAACTTAGAGTGTTATTACATTTGCAGCTATTCTAAAAACTTAACATGGTATCAGAGCCAAACTGCAAATGTAAGAGAGTAGTTTGTTGATGGTGAATGTGTGACTGTCTCATAAAATACAGTCTCGGTAAAAGAACCATATCTCACAAATGCACCATTGGATTTTGCTAAATTTCGGATATGTTGGGGAAAACCTAATTTCCAAAAATCTCACCGAAGTGATTAGAGAGAAAGTCTTGGATTCAAAAGTTATGACGGACTATGTACGGGTCTATGTGAAATTTCTGAAAGCAACTTTCATTAAAGAGATATATTAATTTGTTATGATCGTGGTCAAGCAATAACAAAGAAGCATGCATTCAAGGAAGGGTGTCTCTTTCTATAAAGAAAGCATCAATTATATAGTGTCACCTCTCTTGGATAAATCATGTCATTTCATAAGAAGACATGAGAATTGTTCGAAGATATAAGAGTGGGAATTGTACATTGTGGGGGGGGGGGGAAGA
>MU225802.1:1380102-1390585 GCA_018584345.1 Thuja plicata | reverse complement strand
AATAATAAAAGCTTTGAAATATGGTTGAAACAAAGCTTTGAATTCTAGGAAGATATTAACGTTCCATTAGCATTATGATCATGAGAGAGAGAGAGAGAGAGAGAGAGAGAGAGAGAGAGCAAATAAAAGTTATTATAACATTGAACACAAATATAATTAAATTATTAAATAAAAAAATATTAAAATTAAAATACTTATTTTTAAATTTTATATATATATATATAATAAGTGTGATGTTTCAGGTCTTTAATGCAAAATATTACAAAGTTATTATAAATTATTTTATTCAACATTTAAAATAATAATGATAATTAGTTACAATTTTTTTAAATATAATAATAATGAAGGTTTTTAATTTTATTTAACTCGATACAATATTGTTAATCTTTACATCAAGTAGTATCTACCTAACTAACGATTAAACAAATTTTTAACAGTCATTAACCATCACAGACAGGTCGTTGGTATGGCTGTGTGCCAAATACGTATTCTCCTAAACAACAACTGTCAAGAAGTTGGTTTGGAGTATAAATGACGGTATTTATAACAATTGATTTGATTGAGTTTTCCTACTTTTACCGTGTCATGGAAATTTGTACCGAGCTGCATCTATCTATATTTGTATGGAAATATGCGTACAACATGGGGGCGACTGTGTGAAAACAAAAATGATAACCAAAAAACTGAAACGTCACATTTAACTGTTTCAACCAATAGCCTAAGCATAAAAATTAACGATAGGGATGATTTGAATGGTAGTCATTCCCCTCTAGAAGACTATCAACCGTTGATCATACAAAACTGGCTGGGGCTTTCCCAGAGGGAAACGCCTACGGCGTAATTAGTAAATTAATCAAGATTAGTAAATATTGATTATATATATAATAAATATTCATTCTTAACCAATGATAGTAAATATGTTATTATTAACAAGTATATAAATAAAACAAATAATATATTCATTGTTAAATCAAAGATTGTAACTATATTATTATTAAAAATATTAACAAATATATAAATTAAACAAATTGTAAAACAATCAAAACTGACTAACATATTGTTGACCAAGTAGTCGATTAGAAATAAATATTCCAAATATCCTCTGGCAACCTTTCATTAGTGATCAGCAATTGGAATGGTCACTTGGTGGAGTAAATATAAGAATAGGTATCAGTCTCTTTCAAGGAATCATCGGGTGAATTCAGTCAGCGTGGGAAGAAGATATTCAACACTGGAAACAATACTGTAACATCAATTAGTAATCGGTTTCAACAAGGAGGTATTGTATGTATTCCTTGATCGCTGGGGCAAACTCAATAATGTTTTTTACATTGATAGTAATTTATATTATATATATATATTGATGAAATTACGATTATATATAAGCTATGTTATATATAATAGTCAAATTATATATATATTAATAATAATGAATTAGAAATATATATGGACTAATATATACATATCATTTACATATGTCAAGAAGAGTATATTTATCATCTATCATCTGTGAAGAGAATATTACATTGCATGACTATCTTGTGATATGCTATATCCTATTGACACTGAATTATAGAATATTATATTTTAATTCTATTAAAGATGAGGAATTCATATATATATATATATATATATATAAGGACGAAACTGAAATTATATATTAGTTATATATATATATATATAAGGACGAAACTGAAATTATATTAAAGTTATGTTATTTGTGATACGTTTAAGATATTAATAATTACTTAGCTCATTCCTTAATCACTCGCTAATACAACTAAGTGGTTACGGAGTTTGTGAAGGGAGAGGAGTGATTCGGTCATCTGATGGGAAGTTCCCAAAACGGGTAAGAACCATGAGGGAGCCCACCTGTAGATTGTTGCCATACCTGAGCTTAATAATTCTACCATCCACCATAGGTATTAGACAAGGTAGGAAGACAGCTATATCAAAGTGCCAAATCATACTATTCCGAAATTTTGTTTTGTTGAATCTTTATACTAAACTATGATAATAATAGGATATGAATCAAGTGATAAGTTACATGTAATAGTTATATAATTAAAGAAATGTAATTGCTACATTGATATTTGCCTATTCTCAATCCTAATTTCTGCCCAATTCTATGTCTCTAGTTCATTGTAAGGATAGAACCAGAATGGGGTCATTACAATTGGTATCAGAGCATGATCCTGCCATCCTGCAGGTTAAAAAAGATAAAACATGGAACCTTTCTAATGAAAATGAATCTGAACATACATGCACATATACTACAAATAATATCAAAAAGATTATATATATATATATATATATATTTAAAGAATTATATCAAAAGGGAAAATCAGTGTTGGGTATATTTGGCATGAAATTGCAATTCCTAAGGGAGATATTATATGTATATGCGGTACTCTTCTACGAAGAGTGGACACAACAAAGGAAATTGGCAAGTATATACTGATTTGCATAATATTATATTTGAAGTCTATTTAGAGATAGGAATTCATATATGGTCTAATATGCATATCATATGCATGTATATATTCATCAATGATAATAAGATGAGAATTATAATTATATATAGTTACATGTTATATGAATATATGTATATTTCCGTTATACAAGAGATATTAATATAGGCATAGCCTATTTTTTAATCTATTGCTATGTGCCCTTAGAGGAAGGGTTGGTGTTGTGTAGGGAGAGGTGGAGTAAAACCACACAAGGTAGGTGAAACCCAAGATGGGATAGGGATGGGGTCCTAAAGCCTTGAGGGAACCTACTCGTAGATCGGTGTCAAGCGCCTTACGACAAGTAAATCCACATCCTTGTAGGGTTGAGTTTAGGAGAGAAGTAAGGAGTATAGGCTTAAATATGTTAACTACCAAATGTATTATGAAATTATTCATTAAGTTCTTAAGTTGAATCGATTTGGTTGCATAATAATGGGCGTATAATGTGTATACTTTATGTATGCTTTGTGTCTTCATGCATTTATGTGTATACTCCATGTATGCTCCTTGTCTTCATGCATTTATGTGTATACTTGTGTATGTTCCGTGTCTTCATGCATTTATGTGTATACTCCGTGTATGCTATATGTCTTCATGCATTTATGTGTATACTTGGTGTATGCTTCGTGTTTTCATATATTCATTTCATATTTTCAAGTGCATATCCCATGTGTGGTTCAACCTTGGTTTATCTAGTATAATAGAATAACTAGAGAGATGAATTTGAGAACTTGGGTTTAGAAAAATTCAATTGGAACCATTATAATATGGTCTAAGATCGTCCCTCTAGAAAATGAAAGAAAACTTGTTTCAAGTCACCAAGTGTTACTATCAAATTATAAGGAGAAAGACATGTAATTGCTCGAGGACAAACAATTTTGGGGAGGGAAGGACTGTGATGTCCCTTTCCAAAATAGGATTTAATAAAAAATAATAATGTAATAATAAATAATGTTAGTAATAATCAAATGTTACTAGTAAATAACCAAATAATGATTAATAAATAATATTAGTAAATTAATCAAGATTAGTAAATATTGATTATATATACATAATAAATATTCATTGTTAATCAACGATAGTAAATATGTTATTATTAACAAATATATAAATAAAACAAATAATATATTCATGTTAATCAATGATAGTAACTATATTATTATTAACAATATTAACAAATATATAAATTAAACAAATAGTATAACATTCAAAACTAACATCTTGTTGACTAAGTAGTCGATTAGAAACAAATATTCCAAATACTAGTCGGCAACCTTTCAATAGTGACCAGCAATCGGAATGGTCGTGCCTGCAGGGACATGATCACTTGGTGAAGGAAATATAAGAATAGGTATCGGTCTCTTTGAAGGAATCATCGGATGAACTCAGTCAGCGTGGGAAGAAGATATTCAGCGCTGGAAACAATACAGTAACAGCAATTAGTAATCGGTCTCAACAAGGAGGTACTGTATGTACTCCTTGATCGCTGGAGCAAACTCAATAATGTTTTTTACATTGATAGTAATTTATATTAAAGATAATTATATAGATATGAATAAATACGTTGACTGATCAATTTTATATATATATTTTGATGAAATTACAATTATATATAAGTTATGTTATATAGGATTATATATAGAACAATCAAATTATATATATTAATAATAATGAATTACAAATATATATGGACTAATATATACATATCATTTATATATGTTAATAATAGCAAAAATCATAGTTATATATATACATATATGAATATATATATATGGAAAAGTATATTTATCATCCATCATCTGTGAAGAGAATATTACATTGCATGACTATCCTGTGATATGCTATATCCTATAATCCTATTGACTCTGAATTACAGAATATTATATTTGAATTCTATTAAAGATGAGGAATTCTTATATGTGTGTGTGTGTGTTAATAAGGATGAAACCAGAATTATATATTAGTTATGTTATTTGTGATACGTTTAAGATATTAATAATTCTTAGCTCATTCCCTAATGACTTGCTAATACAACTAAGTGGGTAGGGAGTTTGTGAAGGGAGAGGAGTAATTTGTCACCTGATGGGAAGTTCCCAAAACGGGTAAGAACCATGAGGGAGCCCACTTGTAGACTGTTTCCATAGCTGAGCACAGTAATTCTACCATCCCCCATAGGTATTAGACAACGTAGGAAGACAACTATATCAAAAGGGCCAAATCATAGTATTCCGAAATTTTGTTTCTTGAATCTTTATACCGAACTATGATAATAATAGGATATGAATCAAGTGATAAGTTACATGTAATAGTTATATAATTAAAGAAATGTAATTGCTGCATTGATATTTGCCTATTCTCAATCCTATTTTCTGCCCAATTCTATGTCTCTAGGTCATTGTTAGGACAAAACCAGAATGGGATCATTACAACTGCCAAATATCTGCATTACAGAATTGAGTTCAACAAGCTTTGGGGTTTTCCAGATGACATTGGAGTTCCAATGCCTACTACCTTGTCTAGTAGGCAACATATTCAGACTATTCAGCAGATTCAGGGGCAGCAAATGTAGGGGCAGCCACATATTTCTACTCATACATTGCACTAGAGAGCAGGAACAATGTCAGGGTCAGCCTCAGGACCTTCATCCACTCATAGTGCTGTGGCTGAATCACAACAGGGCAAGGGGAAACACAAGATGCAAAGTAACCCCATAGCTGATTTGTTCAATGTGCAGCTAAGGGAATAGATAGCTGATTCCATTGACAAGTTCTTCTTTGCCAATGGCATCCCATTTCATGTAGCTCGATGTCCTTATTATAAGGAGATAATGTCAATGGTGGTGAAGGGAGGAGCCTCATATGTGCCATTAGGTGAGCACAAATTGAGGACCATGATCTTGGATAACCAGTATGCTAAGATCGATGCATTGATGGAAACGATGAGGGCATGTTGGGAGGAGTCTGGATGCAACATAGTTATGGATGGGTGGACGGACATTTGGCATCATCCACTCATCAATATCATAGTTACATTCTCAGAGGGCACATTCTTTCTCAGGGCGGTTGATTGTTCAATGTTTTGTCTTATAAGATATTTGTACCATGTTTTCCTACAGTTTTCTCTTGGATGCAATAATATGTTGTCATATTAAATATTTTTTCATGCACCCCTCACTTCTTGTTCCTACAAAAAATTATTTGTAGTCTTGTAACACACTGCACGTGTCTATATTAGGTGTGATCCTAGGGGGAGCACCCCTCTTGGCCCTTGGCACTCTTCAATGAGCATAATCAAAATTTGAATCAGCTCCATCTCAATGATTGTTGACAACACTAGCAACCTTCAATTTTCCTCTGTGTTTTCTCTTTGTCCTTTGGTTCTTTTTCACCTTTCATAGTTATTTGTACCTATTTTTTTACCACTTGTTCTGGTTGTCCTTTGTGGGTTTGTATCTTTATCTTTGTTCTTCCCCTCGGTGGGAGTTTTAACTCTATTGTCTATTGTGGCTCTCTTGAGTGCTATTGACCTCTTACTTGTCTAATATGGCCATTAATATACTTCCTTTCTTTCTTTTGTAATGTCCCCATTTTAGCTCACCTTGGTTCGTAGTGTGGATTATGGTGCAGGAGCACACCTAACTCAAACCCCTAGCTCTTTATTTCTGGCATGTACTGACTCTAGCCAAGTCAGGAGAGTGTGTGTGGACCTTAGAAGGTCATTTGTTTGTTTTCCCTAAGATGGATATGACTAGGTCAATCCATGTCTAGATAGGTTGTTTAGTTGGTTTCCTTTAGTTGTGTGTGTGTGTGAGGTAGTTTGGAAGCCTCTGGAAATCCAACCAAGGCATCTTGAACCTTTGATAAGTTGCTTAGTTAACATTGCAGTGTCTAGTTAACACTGCAGTGCCGAGTTAACATTGATGCCGAGTTAACACTGCAGCTCGGCCAATACTGCAGCTCAGCTTGCATTATTGTTGCTCGGCAATATTCAGTCGTAACGGCCCGTGGAAAGCGGATCTTGTCTTTTATGGACAATATGGTTAGTGTAACGGTTCCTGAAGAGATTCTTGTGAATGAGTGGACCTTTAGGGTTGTTTCCTATGAGAGGATGGTTACTAATAACATCCAAAAGCATTCATTTCAGAGATCTAGAGGCTAGAGATTGAAGAAGAAGAGAAGCTACAGGAAAGTTAGAGATTTGCAGATTATTGTACTGCTTTGTTTTTGTTTCCAGTAATGAGAAGTTGCAGACTGTGTGTTTAGTGGATATCAAGTTTCTTTGTGGTTCCTTTTGCATGCAAGTAGATTAGTTACTTTATTTTCTATTTTGCAAGCTATTAGTTCTTCACCTGTTCTGGGTTGTGACCATTAATGGCCCCTCGAGATTCTTGAATCCATGGTGAGAATCATGTGTTGGGATGGAACTCGAGAGGAGCCCTTGTACATAGTTTCCTTTTTGTTTTCTGTAGGAGAAGCAGCAGCAAAGAGTCTGGAGATCTTACCCTAGGCGAGCTTCGTAATAGTCCGGCTAGGGAAGAGAATGAGAACAATGTTATGAAAACATTGGTTGAATGAATCTATTTGCGTAGGTTCAGTAAGGAGGAGATGAAAAGCATTTCGATGGGGACCGAGTCTTGAAGAGGAGGTAAAGTTGAGAGTGGCTTACCTCAGTTTAGGTTTGTGAATACCCTAAGGGATCTAGGAAAAAGATCTCAGAACAGAGCCAAGCTGGTTCTGTAGCAGCAACAAGACTCCTGTCCACATCAGATTATCCTATCAGTGGCCCTCGTAGGCTAATGTGATGGTTTGAGGGTCTCTGGTTTGAGCTGTTACCCTTGGCAGAGGTGACATTACTTCTCTTTAGTGATATTTGGTATCAAGATCCTACCTTTGCATTTTCCATTTGGCTTGTTTTGAGGGACTTATAGTAAGTCAATTTTGGCCAGTTACTATCTTTGCCAGGGCACTTAGGCGTCTGGCTCAGGTATTGAACATCTGGATTTTGAGTTGACTATTTGGAGAAGTTTAATAAGCTAATTATTTGATTATTGATTATTAATGAAGTTTCACTTAATAATAAAGTTAAAAGCCTATTATATAATTGATCCCAAGTGCATTAAATGATTATTTTATAAAGTTTGAATATTGGTGCCTAACTTTGTAGGGGAATGTAATTAAATGTTATATTTCAAACACAACAAAAAGAAAATAGGCTTTGATGTTATGAGAAGTGCAATCAAGAAGATACCTTGTCGATTTTCTACTTGAGAATTATAAAAGCCAAAAGCAAAGGAAATCGACTCATTCTATGCATTTGATATTATTGAATTGTGTGGAGAATTTGGAGACACGGGTTTCAGAAGTTTCATGCTTGGAGAATTGTGAATTCTTCGGGATTCTGGCACTTTGAATTGGTGAAAGACCCAATGAGATTGTGCAATCAGTGATGGCTTCAGACAGAGGTCATAGTTGTGCCTAAATTCGTAGTTTTGGTTGATAGTTGATTCAGTTATCAAAGAAGAACAACTGCAATTTGAAATTAGTGCCCAGCTATTGGAAATCTGCCGTACCACATTAAGTCTGCCGTGAGTCAATTAAGTTCCCACTTGAGTCCATAGGAGGCGACGTTTGGATACAAGGAGACTTTCGACTAGCTTTTGGGCTCCCCTCACATTCAACATTGCACGTTGGAGATATTAGTGCAATTGTATGGGGTTATATTTGTTGTAATATCTTAGACTTGAGATATGTAATATATCTTGTATATAATTTGGCCTGGATGTAAATCCCAATACTTGCACTTTTCATCTTCTGTGTGTTCTTAGAATTTCTATCCATCTCAGAATATATATTATCTTGGGAAGGCATGTCTCTTGGAGACATGCCTCCTCTTCAATAACAAATGGATTAGAATAATTTGATCAACTTTATAATGTTTTCATCAATCAATCATATATTAGAATAATATAAGTTTGCATAATATATATTTAATAATAATATATAATATAACATATATATATATATATATACACAAATACAATATATTATTATTAATCAATATGTAAGTATTATATGTATTCTAAATGATCATACGACTGAAGCTACAAACATTAACACTCCCTCTTAGTTGAGGAGGATTGCTAATGTTTGTAGCTTCAGTCATATGATCATTAGAATACATATAATATATGTTGATTAATAATAATATAATATATAGTTATATTATTATTAATCATATGAAATTTAATATTCAATATTAAATTATTATATTATTCTTAATTAATAATTGATTGATGAAACATTATAAGATTGATTAAATTATAATTAATGGGAAGAGACATGTCCTTTCTTATAAATATTAATGAATAGACATGCCCCATAAAGAGACATGTCTCTCCTAGCCTCATCCCCAATATAAATGAAAGAGAGATTGTTGCATTACATTTGCAGCTTTGCTAAAACTTAACAAGGATGATCAAACAAAATGTGTAATGGTCTCCCGTGTCAACACTTATGACCCTCACCATAGCTACACAAAACATCAACACTTCCTCTTAGCTAGAGAAGATAAAATTCATCAAGATGCAAGTCACAATAAATCTATTAATTTTGAAAGAGATGAGATATCACCTCACTGTGATATCGGGATATATGGTATATGCAGGACTATCAAGTCACATGATATTCGCCATAGCTCATAAATATCCATGGTATGTGCAATGACATCACGTCTCATGATGTCTGCCATATGGATACTAAGTTTACGTAGAGACATGTCTCTACATGTCTCATATGGTCCAATCAATATGTAATACTAAGTTCAGAAGGATCCTAATATGGTCCATATGGATACTAAGTATCACCTAACTCGTGATATGAAGTATCACCTAACTCGTGATACAGAGTATCACATATCACATAACTCGTGATATGAGGTATCACCTATCTCGTGATACTAAAGGATATAATATACTCGAGAACATTACGTTCTCCTTATATATCCCAGTTTATGGTATGTGCACTGACATTAAGTCACATAATGTCTACCATATGGATAATGTATCATGGCATGTCGACGGATATTACGTCACATAATATTCACCATGAAGATCTCTAAATCATCTATGGTTTATTTAATGATATCAGCCTTATGATATCTACCATGATGTCTAAGAGATCCTAACCATCATGACATGTCCATGGATATCAAGTCACATGATGTCCATCATGATGGAGATGTTGCAAAGTCGTCACCTCACAACATCAATCAAATACAAGTGTTCATTGTCGAAAAGTCGTCACCTTTCTCCAATGTTCACAGGAGGGCCCATAAGTCATGGAGTCACACACATGACATCCACCTTGACTCATCTCAGAGGATGGATCCACCATGGCTCATCCCAGAGGGTGGAAAGAAGGGCTTTCACCTTAGACTTCTCTCTCAAAGAGAATAATGCAATAACATACAAAATAATAGATCACAAATGTTGAAACTCCTTTTCATCTAAGGCTTCATTCTCCAACATACCAAGTTTATCTCAAAAGTACACAACCTTCTCTCTAGAAAGAAACTTGGTGAAAATATCAACCATCTGTTATGTAGTGATAATGTACCCCCAATAGCATACTTATGTACTATATCTCTTATATAGTTTGCATCACTCTTGGTGAACCCCAAGTTATGTAGGAGTTAGCATAAAGACATTTCAGCCAGCACACATGGGACTCAATCTTATGATCATAGTCCTCTGACTGCAAAAACTATTTCCATTGTTGACTCCCTTTGAACCAATATGACCAAATTCCTTGGAGATCAGAATCAATCAGATCCTCTAGATGCTCCATTTAAATTTTAAGGTCTTGCAACAACCTCCTGACCTCCTCGTCCAAGGTTGCTTTTAGATGAACTATCAGACTCCCTCTGAATCTAATATCAACCTTCTGCCAGCAAGTCGTGTCTTTGTTCTTTAG
>MU225802.1:1367099-1379748 GCA_018584345.1 Thuja plicata | reverse complement strand
ATATCTTGCTCCAAGAGACTCTCATCATCTGGTACATGATCATGTTGAAATTTTGATCATAACATTATTCGTAGGAGTAGTTTCTCGTACACAAATGTACTTGTCTGATTCCATAGTAACATGAGTGAATGTAATAAATTGTGGATTTATTCCCAGGCTTGGCAACTCCAAGCATTCATATTAATCTAGCTTCCATTTGAAGTTCCAAGTACATGCATCAACCTCTTGACCTTCTCATCGAAGGTTGCTTCTGATAGATTGTTAGATTCCCTCTGAATCTTATGTCCATCTTCAATCAAGTTTTCTTTCCCTTGAATGCAATTTCTTATGCTTCTTGATCTGTCCTCTTGTAGTCAAAGAGTAGCACCTTCTAGGCAATACTTGAACCGATTTTGAGCAACAAAGCTTTCAATTGAAATTTGGGTCAGTCCTCCTGAAGTTTAGAGAGCAAAGAATCTTTCTTGACAACTCTGGTTTTGACCGAGCATCATTTACCAATGTGGGTTTCCTCTCTCTCTTCTGAGTTGATAGGATTGTATTGACTGGACTTAATTTTCAATGTTAGCAGCAAGAACTCCTCATTGTTTTGATATCAATGTATCTCACAAGAATTTAAGATACGTCAACTTCTCTTCATACTCAAGTTAATGCATCCTTGACATGAAACTTGGCCTTTTCTTTTAATCTTGGATTAAATGTTTTCACCACTTTTATATAATGATGCCTTTTATAGTATAGTCTTTGTATATTGTTGTTGATGGAAATTGATGCACAATATAAATGTCGCCAAGGCGATATCGCAACAAATAATACTGGCTTCTTATTGGAGAAATCGCACCTCTTTGCATATGTTGACGTGGCTGGAGAAAATCAATGCCTCTTAAGACATATCTCACCTCTTGTGTATATCAGTATCGATGTTTTTATTTAATAACAACCTTACAATATTAAAAAATATTGTTCCTTATAAAATTGAAGTTAACAACACGTCGCCACCTTTGCACCTCACGTGGTTACTCATTAAGTGAGATATCGATGCTTACTCTTTAATATAATGCAAGTATTAATTAGAAAGGGGAGGCTTGATGTGGTGAAGCGCTGCCAATATATCCATTCTCCAATAGTGATATCGCTCCTCTCTGATTATCCGCTCCTCTAATTATTGAGTATTGATGTGCTTTCTTTTATAAAGATTGCTGCAATTCTGTATTCTGTATTTTGTTTATTTAAACAGACTGCTTCTCATAAAATTGTTGCTAGTGTTTAATAATGAAGTTGTCCAGGCATAAGGTTGGCAATATAAAAAACAATGGTCGCTGTTCATTAAGAAAGTCTCCAATATCGCAATCATTCAGGGAGTTGCTTTATTACTGTTTTGACATTGTAAGGGATCAATCTTCTCCACAATTTGATTGCTGCCATCGTAATTCTTTAAGACGTCACTGACTTATGTAGTTGGCTTTTAATTAAATAACAAATCTCTCCATTAAAAAGTTCTTTTTACTAATCACTGTCCATGAATCGCTTTCGGTATTACATCTCGCCTCCTTTGAGTTATGTGGCACTTCTCTTTGTTGGCTTGTCATTCACATTTCTTCATTTTATCTGTTTTATATCTTCTTGCTAATCGCTGTGATAGCTGAACAATAAACCCGATAATAATGCCAAATGTGATTGTGTTTTACTCCTCAATAGCTTCATTAATTTCTTTATAAGCCATATTGCTGACAGTGACGTGGATTCATGATTGACCGTCTTGCTATGAAGTCGTCCAGATAAAGGACATTTGTAACTGTTCATATATATTTGCTGTTCCATTGCATATATGTGTCGAGTCTTTGGATTTATATATTCACTGTTTGAAAACAGCTGACTGCTGCTAATTGATGAATCGACCACCATTTATATTCGCTGTTTGGAACCGGTCTTTGTCTTTGACATTGCGTATTTCATATCATGCATCGCTGTTTTCTTTACATCACGAGAGTATCAAAATTCCCAACCAGTAACGAGAATACCAACCTGACCAACAAAGGGCAGTATAAGCACCACCGAACCAAAGTTTACAGAATTACATGTACGAGCAAGCTTTTGAGAGCACTAGAGTATCAGACGATTATACATATTACTTGATACATATCAGAGAGAGATTATAAACAGGAAAAAGAGCCAGTTAGTCCCAAGGACCAACTATATTGTTGCTGCACTCTGCTTTGTCGCCTTCAAAGGCTCCTAGGGGGTGGTCCACTGCAGCAGGAATATTAGCAGGATTTTCCCAGCTCAGCCCTCCAGTCTTCTGCACTTTTCTTAACTTATCATTTTCTTTATCTACATTGGTGTTTTTTTCTTGGATGAACAACTTCAAGCTTTCCAGTTCCTCTTTGTTCAGATCATCAGCATAACAGTTAAAATAGTGAGCTGATAATATATCTTCCTTGTATATGATCATAGCCCCCTCTTGTACCTGGATCATAATCGATCCTTCGGGATATCCAAGACAGCAGAGACTTGAGACATGATAAAAAAAATGTGAGTTTATAATTAAACTCAATAAGCACCCTCTTCTTGTGTTGGAACACTTCTTGATTTCTTCTCCTCAAGATAAACCAAAGAATCTCAGCAGTAAGAACAAACCAAAAATTATTGAGGGAAAGACCAAAAGGTTCAGCAAAACCAAAAATAATCTCATGCCACGACAACCCAAGCCGACTATTCCACAAGACAGGATTACCAAGAAAAATAGACCAGTCATAGCAGGCATACTTACAATCAAAGAACAAATGCTCAAAGGACTCTAAACAATTACAGATAGAGGAAAAGATAGGCTCCAAACCAGCAGAAGCAAGACCAGATCCAACAGCCAATCTCTTAAGCAGCAAAATCCATCTAAAGCACATTTTCTTGGGCTCTACCTGCGAGTGCCAAAACAATTCAAACACATGGTGCCATCTAGAAACCAACTACTTACAATCCCAACTATGATTAATTCTATAAAAAATGGAAATGTCTGTTTTAAGCATGTTATAAATGGACTTAGCGGAAGCATTAAATAAAGAATCTCCATTGGCCCATTTAACCTGATCGAGGGCCTGATTTGCTTGTACAGTCTTCCCAGGAAAGAAATAGCCCAAAGCATCAACTAACATAGTATATGTCTTCTTCTGAGAATCAGGCACCCCAAACTTATCTTTAATCTCAGTCCAACTACAAAGTCGATCATCACCCAGAACATTACAAATAAGAGAAATGCCTTTATTATTCCAAGCTTTGGCAGAACACTCTTGTATTAGTGCCAAAGACTTGTTATTCAAATAGACACCCCACCAAATCGATCTATCATTGACAACAAATGATGGAGATCTGCCAGTAGCATCATTAGAAAGGAGTAACTTTCTCACCTGACTCCATGCCTTCCAGATAGAAGTGAAAACTTTAGAACCAAAACACTTAACCTCAAATTGATCAAAAACAATGTCAAGCATTGGCACATTCTTCCACATCTTTCCTTTTTTAAGGGTGGATTTCTGAATGTTACTTCTAATCAGAATCTTCCACGGTTCATCACCCGACAAACTACTAATGATCCATTTGGTGGCCAAGGCTGCTCCATGTGTTTGAAAGTCTTTTAGTCCCAGACCTCCTAGACTTCTAGGTGTACAACACCACTCCCACTTAACACAATGTCTTTTCTTTGCACCCAAACCATCAAACCAAAGGAATTCCGTAAGAATCCTTTCAAGTTTATTGATATGATATCTAGCAAACAACCACGAGGAAGCATAATATATGGCATGTGAGGCTAAAACTTTCTGCACAACCTGAATTCCTCCCACCACAAACAACATATGAGTCTGCCACTTAATATCTTTGTTTTCAATCTTTGAGTAAATCCACTGCCACATATCTTTCAGTGAGGTCTGTACAGCAAAAGGAATACCCAGATATCTCACAATAGTGTTCAGGCCACTCCACATCCATCCTTTTTGCACCACCCAATCCGGGGGATTCTCAGTCCAACCAAGAACAATAGATTTATGGGGAGCAACTTTAGCTCCAGAAATCAAGCAAAAAAGCTGAAGTCTGTTCAAAATATTATCAAAGTTACTCGGAGAAAGTTCAAGGAATAGAGCCGTGTCATCAGCAAATTGGGCATTAATAAGATCTTGACCATTAGGAAGAGTCAGTCCTTTCATTGGAGGCCCTAACTGAGCTTCTCTAAGAATATAGAAAAGAGCATCAACTGCAATCACAAACAGTGATGGTGCAATGGGACAACCATGTCTGATAGATCTTGAAGAGGTATGGGTTCAGAATCTCACCATTCACTTCCACAACTGTGGATGAGTCTTTAGATAAGACAGAGATCCACTTGCAGTAGTAGGGGGGGGGAAACCAATGGCTTGCAACATGTTGATTACAAACGGCCATTCTATCTTGTCATATGCTTTCTCGAAATCAAGAAGAACCATAATGGCATCCTATCCCTGCTCATGAGCCCAATTCATTGCCTCCCAACTAGTAATCAGATTTTCCAAAATATATCTGCCTTTAAGGAAGCCAGTTTGTGTATTCGAAATGATTCTACCTAAAATATTGACATTTCTTTTTGCAAGTACTTTATCAATAATCTTGTATGATAGATTAAAAAATGTGATAGGTCTCCAATTCTTCACTTGAGTCTTATCTCCATTTTTAGGGAGCAATTTAATAATGCCTCTATTAATATTTTCCCCTAGTGTACCTCTATCAAAAGCTTCCTCATAGACACAACAATTCTTGACAATTCCATTCACTATTCTCCTTATAAAATTCAATGGGAAGACCATCTAGCCCAGGAGATTTGCCATTAGCCATGGACCCAATGACATCCTCAATCTCCTTAAGGCTAATGTTTTGCTCCAATAAATTATATTCTTCTTTATTAATCTTTTTGGGAATGAATTTCACACAATCTTGTAATGCTTTGTTGCTGTTCTCACAACACTCAGAAGTGAATAAGCCCTTGTAGAATTGAAAAAAAGCCTCCAGTATGTTTTTGTTATCTTTTGACATACCTGTGTTAGTCTGGATCTCCTCAATGTGTTCTCTTCAATTCATTTTTGCTCTAATTCTCTGCCCTTTGAGCTCGTAGTTATGACATTTCCTTAAATCAGACTTAGTAATACCTAATTCTTTCTCCAAGTGTCCATTCCGACCCTCTTTCTAAATCTCTTCCTCAATTTCATTGAGTTTTTTTTTCTGAAGATTAGCCTATTTCTGCCTTTTGTCCATAGTATACTTCTTACCCACTGTTTGATACTTTTTTCTCCAAGCCTCAATTAGATGGTCGCATTGCACACCGGGGGAAGAAGAACCACAGTCAAATTTAGATAAACAGGTAGCCATTCTAATAGCATTGTTGGTGTCCTGGTTTTGAAGGAGGGAAACATTGAGTTTAAACAAATTATCTTTCCTGCTGACAACCTTGGCCCTTTGTTGAACATCAATAACAATATCACAAGAGATGGGAGAGTGATATGAAATGCTAGCAGGTGAAACTTGGACATAATATGATCCGGGATCATGAGAAACACCAAGAAAGGAAGAGTCAAAATATACTCTATCAAGTCTGCACTACACCCTCTGCTTCCCAGTTTGATTGTTACACCAAGTGAACCATATACCTTTTTCATCAGTTCTCTTATTCTCCATAGGATCAACAAATTGAAATCTCCTTTTAGAATTGGTCCAAAAAAAGTATTCATTCCCTTTCCAGTTAAGGGCATTACCTCCACATTTATCTTCCTTCCTCTCTATCATAATTTTTGTCTCCCACAAAAATCCAGTGAGCCCTTGGAAGGTTGATCGAAAGCCACTCCCAAAATATGGCCCTATCCCTGTATTCATTGGAAGCATAGATATTACATATTCCTATCAACCTGTCATCAACTTTGAAAAGAATCCAATGTGCTCTTTGACATGGAGAGCAACCTTCGCTCTCAAACATCTCAGCTCAGTTGGGATTAATGAGGAGTGCTGTGCCCCCTTTGCCCTTATCATGATTTGTGTACCAACACATTGCCTTATTCCAAATGAATTTAAAGGTGTTAAAAGCTTGATACCCTACAACCTTAATCTCTTGTAGGCAGATAATATCTTTGTTCTTTAAGCCATTACACCATTTCCTGACAACATATTTCCTATCTGGCATTTCTAACCCTCGGACATTCCAGCTATGCAGATGTATCATCATTAATAACATTATTGGGAGGTATTCTTTCTACTGCTGTAAAGCCTATTAAAACACTCGGGCATATCTGATTCAGACTCTTCCTTTATTCTTCGACGAAGATTGTCTCTCTGTGAGTTTCCTTTTTTTCTTCATGCTTTTACTTAAGACCTCTATGAATTGTTCGCTTGTTTCAATCACCATATCCCCTGGAGATTCATATGGAATAATTTGTTTGCAACTGTGATCTTGCCCGGTCTCCATGTTCTCAGGTGAGGAAGAACCCATAGCTAAAGATGCTACTTGGACTTTTTTTTGGGCTTCAACTTTTTCTTTAATGCTTTTCCAAAGCAATTTGTTGAGCATTTTTCTTCTTATTAATGCCATGATTTTTATCTTTCTCCAATTTATCGCTGCAATTGTTCTGTTCTGACTAATAATCGGCTTTGCTTTTGTTACCAATATCTTTCACATGGTTTGCGGGAATTACTTCAAGATCATCCTCAAAAAGGGGATTTGAAAGAGAGAAATTTATTTCCGGTATTATCAAACTCAATATTAATTTCATTACCACAAAAAGGGTTTTTGACATTATGACCGACAACCGTTTTTTCACTGATAAAAGTGGTTTGTTTGCTAGGTGGAACTTCTTCTTTAGTGTTACCCTCATCCTTGTTATTAGTATTATTTCCCTTCTTATTATTAACCGCAACCTCAAAAATTTTCTGGCTGTTCTTCAAAGGACATTCTTTCCTAGTATGATTGTTAACCTTGCTATGAAAACAAGCACCCAAGTTCCCTAGGAGAGAAATCTCCCATTGAAAACACTTACCTTCAAGTTCAACTGCAATTACATCGGGAAAGTCAATTTCAGGTTGCAGAGCAATGAGTGCCCTCACATTAAGATGCGGGAGAGTGACTCTGGAGTCTTCCACTTGCAGAACCGACCCCAGGGGTTTAAGAATCTGAGGGATAAACGACCAGAATTCTGGCTGAACATCATGAATTTCAATCCATTGTGGGGAAGACCTTGCAATAACCTTTTCCAAATTACCATTGGGAGACCATGGGAAAGCCCTAAACAGGGATTGACCTACATTCCAAAACCCCTTTTTGAGGACTCTCTCCTTCATCCTATTATTTTTTAGAAAAATAACAAAAAAGCCTCTTTATCATTCTGCTAAAATTAACATAGATTCCTAATTTTTTTCCCCAAACATTTTTAAACCAATCATCAAGAAATTTTCTTGCAGGTAAAAATTTGTTGTCCATGCAAACAAAAAAAATGGCTACATTCTTTAACCGATTTTGTTCAGTTTTAATAGCTCTTACCATGTCTTCATTCGTAGTCAAGGAGAGTTTTCAACCCAAGACGAGGAGGCTTACCCTTCTCTCCTCCTCCGGGGTCTGAATCTTTGAGGACGTCACTGTCTCCCATTCTATGTCCATCGGCTCTGGTAGGTATTCCTCCATCGGGTGAGTTGGCAGCCTCTCTACAGAATCTTCCATCAAAACACGCTGAATCTGGGCACTTGAAACCAGAACTATCTGCCACAATATCCTTAAACGAGGGTTTACAATTTTCTTTTTCTTGCTCTGTAATCTGTTTATCACCCTCGACGCCAACTGCATCATTATAAATACACTTACCACCCTCATCATCATGACGTACACCATTCGCCTCTCCATAGATCGAAGAAATCACAGAAGCGACCCTAAGAGATCGGCCCTAGATAGCACCAGCGTGAGAAGGAATGCACACATGGGTAAACATGAGAACAAAGAGAACACAATAAACACAAAGCAAATAAAAAAACAAGAGCGAGAGGACAGCAATAACACACGCTGACGTCACAGAAAGCATGCAAACAAGCCACACAGCCTCTGCAAGTACATGCAAGGACAACCACTTGCCCAAACTTGCAGAGCGATATCGAACTCTCCTTCCCTATTCACAAGCGCCCCATGATCGATCTCTTTAAAAAAAACAGATGTCGCTATTCATTTGATCGCAGTCAATGTAGTCATTTATTGCTGATTAAAGTGTTTCAGGTATTATAATTCTTCACCGCTGAAGAAGTTTCAAAAAATGGAGCACGAAGGAGCTCGACTCATCCAAGACACCCAACGCAGTCCAATCGCATTGACACCCAGCACAGGCTCAGGAATGTAACCTTGCTCTGATACCATGTAATATCTCAGACTTGAGATATGTAATATATCTTGTATATAATCTGGTCAGGATGTAAATCCCAATACTTGCACTTTTCATCTTCTGTGTGTTCTTAGAATTTCTATCCATCTCAGAATATATATTATCTTGGAGAGGCATGTCTCTTGGAGACATGCCTCCTCTTCAATAACAAATTGATTAGAATAATTTGATCAACTTTATAATGTAGTTTGCATAATATATATTTAATAATAATATATAATATAACATATATATATACAAATACAATATATTATTATTAAGTTATATCGAAGTATTATATGTATTCTAAATGATCATACGACTGAAGCTACAAACATTAACAATATTGATGAATGCTGATACATTGGACAGCTGTGTTGAGAAAATCAGGTTTTCTTATTATTTGCTAAATAGTTTAGAGTTTTTATTTGCAAAATAATTTCCTTTGTAATTTGTTTTGAGTGAAATAGAATTTCAGTTTATGGTTGGTAGCAATCCAGATTTCAGTTCGTTAATTGTTCTTCATTATCAAAAATCATAAAAATCATATAATCCAAAAAACAAAAAAAGAGATATAACATATAATTCTATCAGTTACCAGGTGTTTGGAGTTAGAGCCATTGGGGCTTTTACATCTTACTATCTTTTATGGATGAAAAAATTGGCTATGAAATCAAAGGTTTCATAGTCCATATCTATTCTTTTGAAGAAGACACGACCTTCAATTGTATGATTGGCAACCTTGCTAGTGCATGATGTTGTAGACTTTCACAGCTAGGCTCCATTGCCTCTTCAACCAGAAATGAGAATACGCTTCTTGTATCTATAGCATTTTCTGCCAATACCAGGAATTGGAAAAGAAAGATGGGCATGGCTTCTAATATATGGATTGGTGAAAGGCTCTTCCTGAAGTGCTTTATGCTGACATTTTTCGAGTTTTGATGTCGAATGATTTGGTCGTTTTGTCTTGTAAGCTATTTGTATGTTTTCCTACATTTTTCTCTTGGATACAATAATATGTTGTCATAGTAAATATTTTTTTATGCACCCCACTTCTTGTTCCTGCAAAAAATTAGTTTGTCTTATAACACATTGCACATTTTATTTTGTACAAGTATCATATTGTTTTAAACAGAAATATTGTAAAGCTTTTAAGCTATTTATAATTTTTATAAATATATTTTTTAAGTCCTATTGTTAATGATTCTGGATGGACTCCTTGCTCTTGGTACTTATGGTAAATTTGCACAAATTGGTTTCAATTGTCTAATTTGATTTCATTCTTTTTGTTTGAAAATAAATATGCAGAATAGAACTGATTGTTACCAAGGAAATTTGTAGATTGAAGTTTTGAGGTGCTCCTAATTTGGCTTTCCGTCTGTATTCAATTGTATAAGGGGTTATCAACATTCAATGTAATTTCTAAATTTAATTTACCTGTTCTTTTTAAATCAATTTAATCAATTTCTCAAACAGAACAGATCATAGATAATGGTAAGATTTGTCTAGGTAATTAAATCTTGCTTTGCTGTCGACTTTTTAAGGCATTATTTATTAATGCATCTTAACAAAAAAAATTATATCCTCGAAATGTGTTCCCACGTCCCAGAATCTTGGTGGAACATAGGAAATCATAAATGCTAGTAGTAGACTATCAGTAATCATTTAAGGATTTATCTGATAAAAGGTGCTCTGTTTATCTTGTTTTGTGGGATGCATTATTTTACTGCTCTGATCAGGAGCATTGAGAAATTTTCTTGAGTGACAATCCTTAGATATTGTTTCCCTTACAACAATGTTACAAGATTTCATTTGCAGAAACATTTTCTAGCAGAGTATATGCTCATTTATTTCAATTCTTTTGCTAGAAATTAATTTCTGAATTTCATTATCTGACCGACAGTAGAGAGGTTTCATCTCCTGTGCCATTTAAATAATGACAAATTCAAAGATTTATACTGAATCTGATGCTGCCACAAATTCCTTTGAAACTTTGGCTTTTGCTAAGCATTTGTATGGTGATCCCAAATTTCAGTGAACTTCAGACTTTATTTTGTGAGCTTCTTTTTTGGTGTACAGAGGGGGTTACTGACTTTTTGTGCACAAATTTCCAAATTTAATTATCCTTTTTTTTTTGTCAATTTTCAAACTGTCGTCCATAGGATTTCCTGACCTTAAATTTTATAGCTAGAACACGAAGTGAGCTTGATTTTCGAGGCGTAGCTCTTCAAATTTGTTCTACTTAATGCCTATGATATTTTTGAAAGCCATTTCCATAACACCTATGTAATTTTTCCTTTGATTTTTTTGTCACTGGAGCTGAATGTACTATACAATTAGCTATCCAACGCATGGATCTTAGATACATTATGTGTGGAAAACATTTAGTGCAAAGAAATATCTAGAAATTGTAAGTGAAAAGTCTTGAAAGGATTTTTGACATTTGCAAGTTTTGTTTTTGCAAGCAGGATTAAATCTGCTGAGTTCTTGTTATTACTCGTAGGAAATTTTCTTCCTTCAACTAAGTTTACACACAGTTTAGAATACGAAGAGGAAAGAGGGGAGGGCTTGCAAATGGAGAGTCTGCAAGATGACATTATGGAAGTCCTTGGAGAAGAAATAGCATCTCTGTTATGGGCAGTGGGTCAACTAGGGTCATTTGATTCACAGAAGAAACAACCCTCATTACAATTTCAGGCTCAACATTTGGTGGACAGTTTGGATTCACAACTTCGGTGAAGCTACAATTGTATATTCTTAAAGACACTTTGATTCGTTAGTTTTAGAAATGGTTATTCAAGCAAGGCAGGAAGCAAGTATATGTTATAAAGCAAAGACAGCATGAAACATGGGATGTACTTCCCAAAAAAGATCTTTATGGGACATAATGCTCAACTGGGAAGCTATAGAAAGGGGCAACATTTTCAGCCGTCTTCTTAGCTGGTGTACTTTTATCTATATACATGTTAAAGGTGTCACTGCTTTCCGAAAAAAAATGGTATATGGCTTCAAGTTTGCTAATTTTAAAAGTTGTTTACCTAATTGTTACATTGTTAGGATTCCTTCTTGTTATTTCAGATTTGCAATAATAGACCGTTTCAATTAAATATTGAAGTTAGATGGTACATGACTCAAACAACTTTCTTGATGAAGACACAAAGTGTGCCTTTGCACATCACTTACAGATATTTCCCTAAACATGAGGTTGGTTTCTAACCACCGTCTAACACCATGACATGGTATGATGTAATTCGTGAGTGTCATAAATAACCATTGTAATGCTGAATTCTCTGTCTTTGAATGAGAGTATTTGACAGATCTTTTTTTCTTTACCCACAATAATGAACCATTAAGTAGGCTCATACATATAAATGAGGTTTTTGTCATATGCACCTTTGATACTCAATTTCATGTTGCATATGTAGGTCTGAGAAAAACATTTTTAATTGAAATTACTATATTTGTAAGGGCTTTAAATGAGCCATGTGATTCTCCCAATGTCTCTTCAATACCTCTCCTACTCTCATTTTCTTGGACCTATATAGTTTAGGAACAACAAATCCTGCTGCAGAGATTCTGAATTGATGGGTTCTCACTCTCCAACAGTCAAATCTAAACTTTTGCAGGAATTCCCGTGTTTTATGGGATGATTGGATTAGGTTTTCTAATTATCATGCTCATTAATCTGTTTGAGTTCCTGTTTACCAAAAACAAAATACAAGAAGATTGTATGGCATGGAAAGCCTCATAAAATTAAATTGCACCTATTTATTTGAGTTATTAGTCAAAAAAGAGAACTATAAGCCATCAAACTTTATTCATATTATGATAATGTCAAAAAGGCTATTTCGGGGCTAACTTTTTGTCCAAGAAGGAAAAGGATCAGGCTTTCCTTGGTGCAATTAAATGAAAATATACTAGCAATTGCACCGTGGTGCGGAATGGGTATGCCGATGAGGTGTAGAAGGTTGGTTAGGGATAACTTTGGTCAATTGTTTGCATACATTTGTGTAGTTCATGAGGTGAATTGGTAGGTCACTTAGAAAATGATATTGTTTGTGTAATGAAGTTATCAATGAAGAAGTGGTAGCTTCAATTAACTATATATCCACTTACAAGGATCCAAACATGATTGAAACAAAACCACTAAATTTGGAAGATAATTAGCCTCAATTACCAACAGGTTCATGCAAATGAAGATAGAGATGGAGATGCAAATGAAGATAAATGATAAATATATGGAGTAG
>MU225802.1:1338111-1366157 GCA_018584345.1 Thuja plicata | reverse complement strand
GTGTACATATATATGCCCATATATGTATATATATGTGTGTATATATGTATGTATATGTACATGTGCACACACACACGCACACACACACACACACACACAGAGATGTATGTACATGTATATACATATGTGTGTGTATACACACACACACTCTCTCTCTCACACACACACACATGTATATATGTGTACACACCTGTACACACAATTGATTAATTAATTTAACTTATATTTAATTTTTAAAGTTAAGCTTAAAGATGATTATTTTAAGATAACAAACAAAATGGCGACGTTCAAAAACATTATGAAGCTTGCTATATGAATATTTCCAAGTTTGAAATCTCTATTCATCTTAATCAAACTCAAATATTAAGAATAATAACAATTGAAAAAATCTAATTGAATAATGTCACCAAATTAAAGCTTACAAAATATTATAAATAAAAATTAAAATAATAATCCTTCTTTAACATTTTCAATATTAAAATAACCAAAAATAATACAAATCAAGTCTTAAAGTTATATATAATGCCAACCAAAATGTTAATAAAAACACACTTTTATACTCCACTCTTGTATTCCAAATATTCAATATATCGAGGTAGTTATAAGGATCTTGTACATTTGATGTTTTACTTTGGAAATTTTATAAATTTCTATCATACTAAAAAAAGAGTGGACTTGATTGTAAATATTGAACACTATTAATTTTCCAACTTTTAATGGTGAATAAACAACATGACTTCATGCTCACAATGACTGTCCGTGTCGATGTTGCTGCCGCCAATAAATGAAAATAAAAAATAAAAAATGGTAAAAAGATCCAACGGTGCAAAACATTTTTATCATTTTGCAATGCTTGTGAGCAATGTAAACCATCAATTATCAAAGTTCATTCGTTCAGTTCATAGAAGGGAATGCTTTTGGCTCAATTATTCAGTTTTGAACTTATAGTGGATTTCAATAGTATGGCCCTAACTCAGGTTTGATTCCTCCCAAATAAATATTGGCAAGGTTTCTAATTACAAAATATAGAAAATGTCATTGAAGGATATATTGTATTCATGTTCAATCTCTGGGAGACAGTAGTAATTTGATTTGCAATGTTTGCAACCCTCTCCAACGACCAATCACCAATCACCAACACACCAAAATCCTAAGGTATGCTATTCTATTTGATCCTCTAGTCCATCTTTTGAACAAGTGACCAAGGGTTCATAATCTTGGTTGCTAGAACCATCCATTGGAACTTACTAATAGTAGGGATTTGTATCAGTCTAGTTGCACTATCCAACTAAGCGATTTAATTCCATAGGCAAAATTACAAGCCTAACCATCTACAAATTCTCATCTATTGATACGAGCATGAATTTGAGATCAATTCTTATTTTTTTGTAAGATTTGACTATGGAGATGACAACCCAAGATCTAGAGGCCTAATGGAAAGCACAATGAAATTAAAAGATCAACATGACAATAATAAATTGTATTCCCATCAATGAATTCAAATAGAATAGTTTGATGATATATACAAAGGAGGCTTCTTGGTTATATAGGCCAAACTAAACATAAGATAGCATACCATTATGATGTGTCTTAATCATGTGACATGAGACAAAGGGATATTGTATCTACTTAAGGTGGAAAAGTTATAACTATCCACTTAAAGTGGAAAGAATCCTATTCGTTCTCTAAATAAAATTAATGTGTGATTAGGACCTAGTTGACGAACTTACACAATACAACACCCGTTTTCACACCAACATGCTCCCTTAAGTGCAACATGGGGAGAATGTACACAAATGCAAGATGAGCTAGGCCATGTTAGGTATCAATAGACAAATGCAATACACCCTCACACAAACAAAGAAAAGAAGAAAGGACAAAGCCTCTCCCCATAAGAGATTAATATGTGATTACGACCTAGGTGACGAACATGCTTCCTTAAGTGCGACATAGGGAGAATCTACACAAATGCAAGATAAGTCTAGACTACTAGGCCATGTTCACTTAAAGTGAAAAGAATCCTATGCTTTCCCTAAATAAAATTAATGTGTGATTAGGACCTAGGTGCTGAAATTACTAGGTACAACACCCTTTTCACGTCAACATGCTCCCTTAAGTTTGACATGGCAAGAATGTACACAAATGCAAGATGAGTCTTGACTACTAGGTCATGTTTGGTATCAATAGATAAATACAATGCACCTTAACACAAATGAAGAAAAGGAGAAAGGAAAAAACTTCTCCCCAAAAGAGATTATTGTGTGAATAGAACCTATGTGATGAACTTACTAGGTACACACCCTTTTGACACCAACATGCTCCCTTAAGTGCAATATAGGGATAATGTACACAAATGCAAGATGAGTCTCGACTACTAGGCCCCCCCTCCCCCGCCCCNTGTGATGAACTTACTAGGTACACACCCTTTTGACACCAACATGCTCCCTTAAGTGCAATATAGGGATAATGTACACAAATGCAAGATGAGTCTCGACTACTAGGCCCCCCCTCCCCCGTCCCCCTTAACCAACCGAGAGGACATCCAGGATCTCATAGATCGTGAAGAAATCACAGTGGATCCTCCAACACAAACCTTGGCTAACGCAAACTTGAAGATATACCAAAATGTGTTTCGTCAACACAACATTGGCAAGGGACCTGCTAATCCCAATCTACCCTCGAACCAAGGAAAATGTAAACAAGGGGATCATGCTGATGGAAAAGATTACACCACTGCCTGTATCAACTACGATAAACTCATCGGTTGCATCTCCCAGGTTGAACCCTCAGTTACTGTAATCCACGTCATGGGTGCAAAAAGCCAATGCACAGTTACCACTCGTCGAGGAAGAATATCTGTTCCAGGTACCACTACTACTTCATCCTCTGGTGCATAATATAGCCTCTGGAACACCTTGGGAATACACCTGCACAAATCTCCATTTTAGATCTCTTAATAAGGCTTTATAAGAGTCTCGTGTACCCAATGACATTGACCCAATGCAGTTTCAAGCCATAGTAGGCCACTTATCAACATCTTGTGGCCTCTCATTCAAACCTTCCGATGTGCCATCGGTAGAGCCAGACCATATCCTCCCACTCCGCATCGCCGTCATGGTCAATGAATTTTCCGTCAAACGGGTCATGATAGATAATGGTTTGGCCCTAAATCTATGCACATTAAAATTCATAAGTCAAGTGGGGTATACTAAAGCAGCTATAACAAACGACGTCATTAATATCAAAGCCTATGAAAACCTGGAACACACCTCTGAAGGCACCATCTAGGTGCCCATCCATCTCGGCCCAGCAATACAAGACACAATATGCCAGGTTGTTGATCTTGACCTTCCATACAACATCTTCCTTGGTCGCCTGTGGATGCATTCCATGAAAGCTGTTCCTTCCACATTTCACCAATGCATCAAATTTCCACACAATGGTGCTGAAAACACCATCCACACTGATCCCCAGCCCTTCACATACTACCGTGCATTGGAAGCCTCTTTTTCACTCTCAAATCATTGCTCGGGGATTGATATTGGCACTTCTGTCGCTAGTTCCTCCAAAACCTACTTAGATCCTGAAACCATTCTCGCCTCCACACTTTCCACTATCAAGATCAACAAAAAAGGTTACGGGGAATACAACTTATCAGACACATTCACAGTTGGAGCCCTACCTCTCGATCCAAACACTCAAGGGCACCCATCACACCAAGGAACACCATAGAAAAATGAACCACAACGAAGACAAATCGACTCTTCTACATTCTTATCCCACAGGATCCTGAACAGTCGGGAAATGGAACCAAACATTAACAGATGGTTGTATCGGGATGCTCAAACCCCTGATGAAAAAAGCTTTGATTACTTTAATGAGAAGTACCCGCAATCCCACAAACTAGCTATAGAATGATGGAACTATCAAGGAGGCAGTTTAGTCCACGAAGAGGGTGGTATGAAGGCTCCCATTGAGCCTCCCCGCTTACCATGAAGCCAACGCATGGGTTTTGGCCTAGACACGACTAGGGGCACCAATACAAATAGCTATACCTACCGTAGTCCCCTTGACAAAATCGTTGAAATCGAAGACATCCCTGAAGAGGAAGGTAAGAGATCCTACGACGATATCCTTGACAATGAAACCTTCCTAGGCAATTCTGTCCTTCGCCAACTCTCCGTTGTGTGTGGTAAAATGTGTGATTAGTAAAATTTGTGATTAGAATGTGCAACCAAACACTTTAATAAACCATTACATCAAAGGGGTTAGTATCAAAATGAAGATCAAACATAGCATAAAAACCCTTGAAACTGACTTATTGCTTCCTAGTTGAAGCAAGTGTGATTCTCATGAGTTGCCCATCAGATTGGACATAGAAAATTAGTGACTTGACTACTCCAAAATGGAAGATTCAATGCAAGAGGGAGAAAGATGCACAAACTTTCATACTTTGCTCTTGAAAGCTTTGAAAATGAAAATGCATGAACTAGCAAGCTAAATGCATAGCAACTATGATGAATGAGACTAAAATGCAAGATTAAGCTATCAATGAGAAGAACAATGCATCTACCATTAAGCTATGAAAGGGAACTAAAATGCCATTACACTAAGAAATGAAACTACAAAGGCATTAGATGCAAGAAAATTACTATGAAATCAAGAGCTATGAGTGCACACTAAAAATCCAAAAATGAAAATAACATCATAACAATACTCTCCAAATTGCCTATTATGAATGAGCAAGGGAGTTATCCCTTTTATAAGAGATTCGAAGAAATGAGTTGTTGAGATTAAGAGGCAAAAGGGAATGATCAATGGTGGAGATGCGACTTCCCTCAATCCATGTGAGATGATATAGTGATTTTGACTGGTCAACTTTGTGCAGAATAAGACAAAATTGGTTTTTTTTCCTTTTATTTGTTTTATTTGATTTTCACGTTCTCATAAAAGGGAACTTAGGAATTTTTTATTTATCCCAATGTTTTATGCTTTTTAAGATTTAGGCTTGAATGATTCATGATTTGATTCAACAAGTTAGGATAAAGATTATGTAAGCAAATTTGATTAAGTTCTCTCATAAATAGAGTCTAGTGATAATGTCTTAGATTTTAGAATTTATTAAGACCAATTAATTAGAAATAGGGGCTATAGGTTTGCTAGACCAATTTTAGGTGATTACATTTGCCCCTCTTTGACTAATGTGTGATTGATCTGGGAACACATTGAATCAAAGAACATGTGAAGCTTGGCTGGATCTGGAAATAGTGATTCAATGAACTATCCCATAGATCAGAACCGATTCCGAACTTGATTGAATGAAGATCGATTGAATATATCAACTCCGGACTTGATTGAGCGAAGATTGATAGTACTGACTTCGATCTTGATTGAACGAAGATCGATAGAAATTTGCTGGTATCAGCTCTGGATTTGATTGAGCAAAGACTGATAGAAGAGATCTGAGTATATCAACTCTGGGCTTGATTGAGCGAAGACTGATTAAAGAGTTCGAGCATCCAACTTGATGTAAAGTGATGAAACTGAATGTCCATCCTCCAAGGAGATTTCCTGATTTTGGATTAGGTTTTTGAATGAAGAATCAACCTGATGTGGTGCGACGAGACTGAACTCCATTTGATTTATTGATTGGGATAATTGACTTGATATGGGTCCTGATGAAGCCAATTACCAGATTGAGAGGAATTATCAGATGGATATGATGCGATGAACCTGATATGTCCTTAGAGATTTAGCTTTTGATGCGCATCGATAAGAATCACTTGATTGATTTTTAATTTAAGTCAGGCCCTGATGCCCCTAGAAATTGAACTTGTTGATGTGAATCAAATTGTTGATGTAATGGTCCTAACCCCTCGGGAGAGAAATTGAAAGGAGGGGAGGCACAAGCCCGATAGATCGAAAAACATTGATAAATTTGAGATGCGAGCCTGTTTGAGGTCTGGTTGACCAAGTTTGACTAGAATTGACTTAAGTTGACTTTTGGATTGAAGTGGGAAGTGCGTGAGAAAATTGATCAAGAGGGATCTCAGATTGGTATCCTGTAAGAAAGGCATCAGCGGTCAACTACATTTGTAAAAAACAAGTTAATTTGCGTTTTGAGTATCAAAATGTCTTCGGATTTTGATTTCGGTTTTGAAAATGGATTCAGAGCGAACCGATTAGCCAGGGGTACAATTTTTACATCCATCGGGGCACTTTGAAAATGATCTCAAAATCACTATATAAGGCCTTGAGGGATCATTTTCAAATCATTTTCACCATCCACATGCTGCTCTTCTATGTTCACTATATATCCTGTTCTGTTGTTACTGACCATTTGTGCACAAATAGGTTACCTTAAAGGAGATGAAATGCAGTTGATTGCTTCAGCAAAGGATTTGAGGACGCAATTGGTTAAATGAATAGCTCGATTTTGGAATTCTATTGTTGAGTGTTTTTTTTATAATGTTATTATGCAAGCCTAGGAATGAAAATGCAGCCTACGACGCTGAGTAGTCAAGTCACTGATTCTGGTAGTTTGTAGTTTCATCATCGGGCGTTTGGGACATAAGAGCCAATACAACCCTTACTGGTGCCACTGAGACCATAAGAATATGAATATGGCTTTCATCAGAAAAAATATTGGAGACAACATAAGCATCTAGGTATAGGAACTAGGATGACCTGAACATTGTCTCCAATTGATCTTGCAAAGATACACCAGTACCGAAGCATTCAGAGCCAAGGTAACCATGAGTGTGTCCTTACGTGAAACATGCAAAAATAAAAGACAAGGAGATAGTACCAACCTCACCTTAGTGCACAAGTAAGTAGGATCGAGGGATGTGAGGCTTATCCACCTGAATATGGAAGCTCTTACCACATACACCCTAGTTACATGACGCAAGGATCATTGAGACCACACCAACAAGTAGAAATCAAAGAAAATAGTATAAAATCATTGATAAAAAACAACATCCAAGAAAAAGATCATCAAGCATCCAGTCTGTGTGAGTTGTTGATGTGGGTGTTGAGAAACATCGCTACATTGGTTTGTTTTTATTGTGCTTAGTTTTAAGTGTTTTATCTGATGTGTGTTGAAAAATACAGGTTTGTCCGAAAGAGATTGTTGACAAACACTATTTGATTAAGGTGTTGAGAAACACCAGTGTGTTAGTGGAAAACTGTCCAGGTGGCTAGAAAACTGTGATAGAAAATGAGGAACAAGACAACTGACAAGGTACAGAGATGCGGGAACCAGAATGCGACCCTAAGACTCAAGAGGTCGATCGGTTCCAAACTTAAGATGTCAACTTTACTACTTGCGCACGGTCAAAATAGTCAAGCGACGCGTTGATAGATGGAGTGTTGATTACAAGTGATGCCTATAGGACTGAGCCCAAGATCGATGCTTTTTAGATTTTCTGATTTTTTTTTGAATTTTTAGATTTTTTTGGATTTTTTATATTTTTAAGAATCGATCACTAATTCTCAAGCAAGATCACATTTTATTTTCCCCCAATGTACATCAAGGTACAAAACATTAAAGAATGGACATGTCAAGAATTGTTTTGAGAAACTATTTTTCATTTTTCGTTCTTCATTTTGATCAAGACCAAGGGGTCAATTAAATAGGATAGTGACAGAATAGCATGACCAGGATAAATGGTGAGGAATGCTTTGGGATTAGGGAAAGGATGTTTCATGGATAGTGAGTATTGACTAGGGATAAGCAAGATCATGATAGGGTACCATGGATAAGAGCAAGTGAATAAGATGATTGAAAGGATAATGGATGTGAAATAGGCATAGCGTTCATGGATAGGCTCAACCTTGTCAAGATCACTAGAAGGAACACAAATGCTCATGGAATAGTAAGATATGATGGATAAGATGACATGGAAGAAACTTGCCCCCAAGTTAAGAGTGAAAGTAGGAGAAATTACGCATGACGCCTATTTGCCAGGTTTTCATCATGGTACTTATCCAAGGCGCCACAAGAAGTGGTTTTCACCATAGGACAGATTGATTTATCTTTACTTTTTCTACCAAGGTGCCTGTTTACCAGGTTTTCACCAATGCACTTTTTTGCTTTCTTTTTCATGTTTTTTTTGTATTTTGCTGATTTGATGGAGGAACTCGAGCCTCTTGCTCTTTGGATAGTGCACCTTTGAAGGGTATGCTATGATAGGATAAGACTGCTGAAAGTATTCTCAAAAGATGTTGATAGGGTGATGGTAGGGAATGTAATGGAGGATAAGGGAGATGGTATCCAAGGATTTATGTGATGGATTGGATAAGAGGAACGAAAGGATTTGGGATGGATGGGTAGTAGGTAGGAATGGGATATTGGATAGGGTATTGAAAGGTTTGTATATGGGTAGACGGAAATGGTGATAAGATCAACATTGACACACACCTTGAAGGGTAGTGGACGGATGGAGGAAAAATTGATGGAATAGCTCAAGGCTTTAATGTAGGAGATAATGGTAGTTTCTTGGAAGGAGATAAAGGAAAACCCTTTGGAAGTTTGGATGCCAACTCTGATTTTTCTTTTGTATCCAAGTCTTTTAAAAGATACTTGGGAATCCACATAACTTTTGATTTTCCTTTTCTTTTGGATGATTTAGAACACAATTCTTCCATGATGGATTTATGAACTCATATTTTCTTTGATTTTCTTCCTTGCTTAGTGGACCCTTGTGATCTCTTGAATATTCCCTTTTTCTTTGTAGTCATATGTCAATTAGACTGGACATAGTGATCTTCATATATAAGTGGATTCTTGAATTTCTGATTTCTTTGTTACACATCCAATTTGCTTCCAGAAGACTTGGGAATGGTGGATGAATAGGGCTGATATGACTAGTTCATATGGGTGGGTTGATAAGGAGAGTTCAAGGATGCATGTCTTTGTTGATCTTGATAAGGGATATGGTAAGTGGATGGAAACTAGTAGTGATAGGCGTGATGGATGGAGGGATGTAAGGACCCAATATAGATGGAAGTGTTATGCCCTGCATACCTGTCCCTACATTTTGTAGGCAAAATGTTGGGTCCCCCTTTTTTTTTCTTTTGCTTTTTTATTTCCTTGGTTTCTTTTGTTTCCTTTATTTCCCTTCAGGATTTGCTTCCGCGGGGGTTGTTTTATTTTTGTTTCTTGTCTTCTTTTGTCTCTAGGACCCGGTCCCGAAGGTGGTTTGTTCTTTTGGGTCAACCAGATCCCGGAGTCTGGGATTCTTTGTCATCATGTCTTCTTTTGCGAGAAGATGTGACTGCATGGAATCCCTGGGCTAGGAGTCTAGAGGTCTGCTTGTTCCGGAGTTGGCGGAGAGAAAGCAGGACATTTTTACCCTAAGGATATAAATAGAAGTTACCAGTCACTTTCACATTTACCATGATAGAACACTTAGAGAAATTAGAGCGATTCAAAGGTGATTAAGGCGATCTAAACAACATTTTTCTCCCTATGCTTAGTGGTTGATTAACAGTGATTTGTAGTGCTTGTTCGTGGTTACTTAAAGGTTAACTTGTTGCAGAGCGCCTCCCATGCTCGTCTTTCTCGCATTCCCCATGTTTCCAGATAGGCCCTCAGCCCTTCTCTCTCTCTCTCTCCTTTCTGGTTATTTTTCCTTCTGGTTTTGTGTCTTCTGGTTCTTGCTTGTTTCACTTGTTTTCTTTGTTTTGTTTCATCTTTCCATTTCTAGTTTTGGTCTTGTCTTCGCCTCCCGTTGGTGGGTTGGCTCCGCCAGAGGGTGGTCCACCCTCTGTGCAGTTGTAGTTTAGTAGGAATACCTCTGTATATTATATATATTTTGTACATTATGTAAATCTCTGTATAGGTCTGTATATATTCCCATTTTGGGCCAGCCTGCGAGTCATGCTTCGACCCTCGTATGCGCTTCGACTCTGTCTCTATTCTTTGTATATCTTGCACTCTGTCTAGTGGCGAGATCGTTGCACTCCATGCAAAAAAAGCCCCAAACGTGGAGCTCGTCCGAGCGAGATGTCTTCCTTGTTTGAACTTGGCACCTCGCTGGTTTTGATCCATGGCGGTTTTCTCTCTCCTTCGTCGAGTCAGTCTTAATGGCGGGTTATGTTTCCCATGTGAGCATTCAAAACCAGTCCAAGTGGCTTCCGTTTTCTTGCGTGTTCGGACAGTTGTCGGCGTTAATGCGATTACTCCCAGTACTGCATAGCCACGTGACACTCCCACATCAGCTTAATACAACTCATTTCTGGTAATGTCAATAACGGTTAGTTTTCCGGACTCTGGGTCCCAGGTCTTCATTTGATCCTTATTTCATTTTTATCACATGTGCTAGAATCCCCGGAGGTCCAGGTAGAGGTCAAATTGCTAAGTCACTCTTATTATATGTATATCTTTTCAGGAACAAATGTGATGCGGTGGTAAAAATCTCCAGAATCTGAAATAATGCTTTGATTTGTATGAAAAATGACGGTCGTCCTATTTTGCAGGTTGCCAGAATTAAATTCACCAATCATGTTGGAGGCATCTGCATCATCCCCACCTGGGATTCCGGAACTCCTCACTACTGCTGCCACTGGTGCAGATGTCAGGACAAAGGCCGAGAAGGCTTTGGAAAAGCTCCCATTAACAATGAAGTATCTAAAGGGAGAGGATGTTCTGGGATCGAAGGTCGATTCCAAGGTTAAATTGATCACTGAAACAAGTGTCAGAATGTGGGCCGAAATGCAGGCCTTGGTGAAGATGGTGTACATTCAATGCACTGCCGAAGATCCATTGGCCCTCAATGTGGCCAACTCTGGGATCCTCAAAGCTGCTTGCTTCCCCTACTCTGTGCAAGCCCTGGAGCTCATTCTCACTTTGGTGAAACACTATAATGCGACCGTCCGGGCTGTCATGCTCGCCACCTCAGTTCCAATAGGCTACCTAAAGCCTATGGTGTCCCTGGATGCCGAGAATTTTCAGGCAGGGCTGGGGATTCCCCAATTTGATGATGCAGCCTTTCTCACCCGGGCTCTGGCCTTGGAAGAATTTCATAAGTTAGAACACATGGCCTGAGAATATCTCAATAACAACTGGCTTAAGGTGCCAAGAAAAGATTTCAAAAAGATGAAGCTGGAGATCCCCCAGACCGAATTCAAAGAAAGCGTACAGATGGGGATCATCGCATTATGTAGGGTCTTCGGAGAACCCCATGCCCAAAAATTATTGGCATGGATGTACTATTTCTTGTTATGCATCACCTCCGGCAGGCAAAATTTTGATTGGGCCACTATCACTGCAAATCACGTGGACTCTCAGCTGGTCAAGGTCACCCAGACCCCCAAATTCTACATGACATCCTATGTTTTTGGGGCACTAGCACAACAATGCCCCGTGACTCGGGGATTAATTAAAGAAGGTGTGCTCGGGACTGGCGTAGGCCAGAATGCTCCATGGGATTATTTCCGACACATCCAATGGGAGGCTAGTTTCCTTAGCTTCTGCCGAGTGAATGATGCCTTCATTTAATACAACCTCCTCACACTGACTCGAGATGCCAGATACTGGTTCTCTAAGGAAGCAATGGATTTGGTCAGCTCTTACAGCCACTATTACATTCAATACCAACAACATACATACATTTGGGTGACTGACTTCTCCGGGAAACCCTACTTATTGCCCAAACACTATGGGGATAAGATAGTTCTTTTGGAATACTGCTGACAGATTTTGGAGCTGCATGCCCTCTTCACGGTGAAGAAGGTTACCAATGTCCAAATCCCAAACATTTGTGGGAATTATACCTGCAGCCTTGCAACGGTAAAGGAGGCCGATGGAGAACTCAAGAGCCTTGGGCTGGCATAATTTTATCTAGAGTGGAAGAATTTTGATCCGCTAGGAAAAGTAGAAACGACACTTCCCATGGCAACTCCCCCACACTAGTTTCACTTGGAGGATTTTTGGGAAGATTGCGGAGATGACTTTGAAGTTCGTAGCAGGCATTTTGTCTGGATGACACAGGGGATGATGAAGCGGTTGGAGCTTTGAAAGTTCCCCAAGGACTTTTTCATATACCAGGTCTACTGAGGACCCACAATATAAAGAAAAGGGAGTAGATAAGATAGCCCTCCCTTTGGTGGATTGGGATGTGTAGGAGGGCCTAACAATAAAGGACCTCACCTACAATATAATTGAATGCAGTCATGCATATTTCCAAAAGGTGTGCCCAAAAATTATGCGCAAGGTTGGCCCATTTGTGCGAGGTTCAACTTCTGGAGCCAGAAACTCCTCGCAAGGCGAGGATTGGGGAAAGAGAAAGATGGGGGCCCCTCCCCAAGTTTCATCCCTAGTTCCCATAGTGGAAAAAATGCAACAAAATTTGGGAGTGTCCCAATAAATGAAAGAAAATTTAATCACTCGGTTGGCAACCCCGACCATTATGGCTGGACCTGTTCGCCCTGCCAATTCCCGTTCACTTGTAGAACTAATGGTCCGAGTAACAGGGATCGGGGTGGAGGAAGAGCGGGAAGCCATGTTAGATGCACGGTCCCCATTGATAACAAAGAGGAAGAAGAAAATGACAACTGGTCCTCAGCCAAAGGTGGAGCCATAGCTTGGGATGCCTAGCATCCCTGAAATATAGATTGTTTCATTGGACTCCTTGGAGCCGAACAATAAACCCGAAGATCCCTTGAAGACCTCCCCTCCGCACAATGACTTTGACAACATATTCAGGGAAGATGAGCTTGTAGAGCTACAAGGGGATATCAGGAAGGCAGTAGAAGAAATAACTGCCCAGGAGGAAGTGGTGATCCCTGCCGAAAAGGAGACCCTGAAGAAAGAAGCTGCCATGGAGCAGGAAGGATGGGAAGAAAGAGAGAAGGAACAAGAATAGATAAATGTCTCTAATGTTCCAGAGATATAAGTCCCAGAGACCAACACTGCGGTGGAAAGGCAAGTAAAAAATGAACGACCGACATCTGCTGAGGGAACCGGACCTACGGGAGCAACCGTAACCTCAACCGCCACATTTCAAATGCCTCCTCGTACCCCAAAGAGGGAAACATTTGGTCAGGTGATCACAATGGATCAAATGCTTAATCTTGGCCTTGTACCTCCACCACCTCCAAAAAATATTCCAACGGAGGAAGACATCCTGACAGACAAGGCCAAAGAGAAACAACAACAAGATGAGGAGTAGAACCCTGGAAACATAGATGTAGAGCCCAATGGTGCTAAGGATGCGGACACCGGGGCAGATGATACTAATGCCACTAAGGTGGATAATGCTAGTGGACCAGAGGATATAGGAAAAGAGTCTGAAGAGACTCATAACATTGAGGACGCACAACAGAACCCCAAAGGGGATTTATAGGATCAGACTCTAGCAGGAAGGCCACCCCTGCCCCACCAGAATAGTTGGTGGATTCAAGAAAAAGGAAGGCCCTAGCGTTGGCCAAGCCTACCACTCTTTGGCGGAGATGATGGCGCAAGCATAGGATGCCCCCAAGGTGAAGAAGGCCCGAACATTCCATACCATCCGGATTGGGCCGGGCGGAGATACAAATGCAATGGTTGCAACACCTCCCCCAGAGGCAAAGGCAGATGCATCGACAACAAAGGCCAAGGATTACACAATCATGGAGATATCTCTGGGGAAGATTGGCAAGTAAGGTAAATTGGACCTGTTGAGAGAGGCAGCCAAAGTGGTAGAAGCCCGCTATGAGAAACAAACTCAAAAGCTTCAGGAAGAAAGAGAAAAGAATGCAAATCTTGTTGGGCTTTTGACAGAGCTCACACAGCCCATCACTGCTCTTCCTCTAGAAGCTTCCACATCCGGAGCACCGCTCCCACTGGGTGACATAGATGCGCTAAGGAGTATGAAAAAGAAAGCGCATGCAACTGATGACTAGGTGGCTGAATAGGTGGGAAACGTCCAACTTTTCCTAGTAGCCACACTTTCGGACCTCTACGCAGCCAACAATGTTCTACACTAGGCCAAAAATACCATTACCATCCGGGAAGGAGAGACCGAATAGTACAAGTCCTGGATGGATGAGTTGGGAGAACTCCTGAGTCTTGGGGAAGAGATTGTTACTGAGGCTGGAATCTTGGGAGAGGAGTCCTTCAACTTTGTCCAGACCCAGCACTCCAGACTTGATCTCACATTGGAGATAAGAAAGCAACTAGTAGGGGCCCTGTGGGACAAAGTTCTGGAGGTGGAATATTCTTTAAATATGTACAAGGCATTCATTACAAGGGTTTTGAGAGTTGATCCCTTTAGTACCAAAACATGTACTCTGGAGGAGTATGTCGTAGGAAAATTTGATGAGCTGATGGAAGCTCGATATTAGTCCCCAGAAGGAATGGACAGAGCAAAAATGCCACATATATCACGCATGGTGCTCCAAGGTCACGAAGAGGCAAAGATGGCCACAGAATTCAAGGCAAGTACTCCAGATCTGGGTGAATAGGTGGAGGCAACCAAATACCGTCAGGCCGACCTCAAGGACATTAATGAGGATGGAATTGCCCAGCTCCTGGAAACATTCAAAAATAGTAAAGAGCAATAAATTTCTCTGGATTCTAGAGATTTTTACCAACAGGGTACATTTTGAACATTCTTTATTCTTTGAGTGCAAGCTCCCGGATCCCAGAGTCCCAGATCCAATAGTTTTGTATTATTTCAATGACCTATGTCTAGGTTTCTCGGAGCCGACCGGTCATTATCAGGTAGTTAATAAGGGCGTCAAAATGTAGGTGACCCTAGCAAGGCACGTTAGCTCGAGGGATCGTTCTGATGAGTCCTCTTCCCAAGGCGTCGCTCTAGCATTAAACACCTAGTGCATCGGAGATAGTGAGCCACTTTTAAATTTATGAGGCATGTAACCTCGAACCCTGGGGGATCATATTTCTTCTATTCTTCCTCTAGCTCTCTTCTCGAGGCTAATTCTTCCATACCTCTCTTCTTGTCTTCTTCTGCTGATTTGTCAAACCTCTGCTCTTTTTGAGGTTATTGTAACGTAGTGCAGGTAGTACCAGCCACCAGAAATTATATTTTATTGATTGAGTGTAAAGTTAGGTTAACTTTAGGGAAAATATGTGTATAAATAACAAGTCTGACCTCATTCCAAGGGTCGACAGGATTGATGATTTTGTAGTCCATAGCAATATCAGTTTTAGCATTTTATTTTTTATAGTTGTAGAGCTCAATGCTCCTTAGTTCTTAGAAGCTCTTAGTAGATAGATGCTCCCTTGGAGCCCTTATTGTACACACCAGTGCTGCTGGAAAACTTGTTAATGAAGAAAGAAGAGTTCTGGCAATGAAGTTGTTAGCATTTTGATCTCTGGATTAACGTTCTTTTGTGCTGTATGTTTCTGATGTCCCTTGCTCTAATGTTTTAAGTAGATTAACGAACTTATTTTTCCCTCGCTATTGAATATGTATGAACTGATGGTTTTGTATGCATTCAGTATTTAGTGTAGCATGTTAGAGCATGGTTGATGTTTTAAATGTATTTGCATAACTATATATAGCATGAATACTCTCTAACCCTAGCATATCTTTTGAAGTTTCTTTGATAATCCAAATGCTTGCAGGAAACCCTGACCTAACGAAATCCTCGGAGAAGATGAGCCAAGAAAACCAGCTATCCCCCCGAATAACATAGTCACTCTCCCAACTTAGCTCCTGTACCGTCGAGACCCAAGTCTCACGTGCTTGAAGGCCCGTAGAATTTATTCCCCATACAACCTTTATAGGCAAAGTTGGCTGGTACCCCGGTACCCGGGGATAACTTACACTCTATTTGCAGACCGGTCACAACGTCCCATCAACAGAAACTGACGCTAGAAGGAGGGCATGAGCTTGTCCCCTTTGGAGGATTTAGACTTTACACCACTCGAGGGTTCCCCAAGCCATAGTCTTAGGAATCAGACCTTTAGTAGGATTGGATCTTTTTCACCTGCACGATTCGAAAGAGTCCTTAGATCAGCCCCCAATCTTGAAAGGTTTGTTGAACTCAAGCTTCCTGCTCAAAAGGAGTGGACCCCGCAAACCAAGCCAACCAACATTGTCTGGGGATCTACTACATCTCAAAATACCCAAGTCTCCTAGACAACCCTAGGGACTAATGCTTAGTCTAGGCAAAATCCAACACCCCCGATGGTTGCATACTTTGGTAACACTGGGTCCCCAATGTGACAGTCTCCAGGTGCAACTAATGATCTTCCTTCACTCCCGGAGAAGATCTGCCTCCAATATGAGCACTTATGCTCACGAACTGTAGAAGAGCATCTATAGGCATACAAGGATGCAATGAACCGACACATGATCCAACATTAAGACATTGTGACCTGAATGTTCCCTCTGTCCTTGGGACATAATGAGTTAAACTGGTACCTTAACTTTCTGACCAACTCCATCAACAGTTGGCAGGATATGGAAGATTCCTTCCTGGCGGCCTTCTGCATACACGTGGACCCAGCATGGTCCCATAGCTAGTTTATCTCCATTAGGAAGGAACCAAATGAACCCCTTGCAACATTCATCCATCGGTTCCAACGTGCCTTGAAGCAGTGCACGGGTCCTTTCATCCCATCCGTGGATGTAACCATCTAGACATACCTTAACGCGATGGACCCCTTCGTTGCCACTCTCCTATGGAGAACCACCGCCCCCAATGACCAGGACACTCTGGAAAAAGTTTACAACCTAGCCTTGGAGCTGTCCTGAGGTTTGAAGAAATCTCCTGACGGGATTGGGCAAAGCATGCATTTCAACATGATACCCGACGAAACCTCTTACGCCAGGGGATACAACCGCAGTCAGGCAATGGGTGCCCCATCGATGGCCATGAATCCCCTATCACCACCGATAGACCAGCAGGCCCGATACACACACCCATCACAAGCATAGACAACACCGGGTCTGGAATTTGTTCCCTGGAACTAGTCATAGCAAATGCAACAACCATCGACACAACCCTCTGGGGTACCTTTCTTCTAGTTGCCTGCGGCTGGAGGATTGCCGTGCTCGACTCTAGTAGCTACTTCCGCCTTCCCTGGGAACCAACTGCAACAACAGTTACACTGTGACGTGAACACCGAGCTATCCACCGAGGTTGAATCCCTTCGGCGATTATTGTCCTCACTGACTGTGGACATGGGACAACCGAAGGTGGGGTCTTTTGCGCCCCACAACCCCAATTCCTAGAGAGGAAATATCTTCTCCGGCTAACAAAATACCAATGCTAGAGGAAGAAACTACAACAATGGGCCTCAACCCAACCAACAACAATGGAATAAAAATGCAAACACTGGAGGTCCCCCTCCGAACCAAAACACCACTCAGGGCGGTGCTGGACCCAGCCATTCTGCACAGCTTGTAGAGTTCTACCCCCTGACTAACTGGTGTAGATTGCACGACACTGGCTCTCATTCAGAGGTGAATTGTGCCACACTAGAGAAGGTCATCATGATTTCCCAGCTGGACAGACAACAAACTGTCAATCCTACTCCCCCAAAAATGCCTGCACAAGAGCCCACTCATGGTGCCTTCACCTGCGAGACTGTCTTCTTTGGGACAGACAAAGAAGACAAAGAATAGCTCGAATTGCAGGGCTTCTTTAACAAATCCATTTTGATGTTTGAGGCCAATTCCTTCATCAACCCACATAATCCTTACAACACTCAGAGTCAGACTAGTAAAGGACTAGTTTACACTCCTACACCTCTTAAAGATACCCTCCCCAGGATAACATAATTGATCGCTCCTTCCCACCGAAAGGATCTAGCTCTAACCAAGCTAAGGATTCGACCAAGGGAAGCCAACAATTCTTGGGGGGGGGGGAGGTTTGACATCACAAAGACATTAGAATGAACCACCACCTTCATGACCTTAATGGAGGTTTTTCTAAACTGTCTCGAGTAGAGGAAGTCTCTTTTGAAGCTCTTGGGAAACCCAAAAGCTGTCAGTCGCCCACTAGGTCTCAACATACAAGGGAAGAACCCACATAATTTCTTGGTGGATTCTGGAGCTTCGGGCAACATCATGCCTTTATCCATATGCCAGAAGCTCGGAATCCATCTCACTCCATCCAAAGGCGCAGTAGTCTAGCTAGAAAAAATTGTTTTAAAAATGGTAGGTGAGCTAAAGAACATCCAGATTCAGCTCATCCAAGACCCCCAGATAGAAAGCATCATAGACATCCAAGTGGTGGACATCTTGGAGACTTACGGGATGTTATTGAGTCAAAATTGGTCGAAGGCCCTTAATGGGTATTTCTCCACTAAATTTTCCCACTTGTAGCTCCCTTGGGAGGGAGAATCAACCAAATTTGGGTAGAAAGTGAGCCCAAGATGAAATAGGCCCTCATTGAACTCGGGAGGGTGAATGAAGTCCTCTTCTCTGAGACTTCCCTTGGGGTATACCGACCCCTAGAAATCCTGACATCTGATTTCACCCCCGGGGAGGATCCTAGTCTCTCAGAGAATCCAGGACCTGGACAAAAAACTGAGGGGTGAGGTTAACTCATGGGGTACCACAGCAACTCTCACTACACTCTTGTCTCACACTTGGTGCCGGATGTATTATCAAAAACATTTAGAACTAGAGTGTGAGCCTTGCATTGCCGTTGCTACCCACCATATCAATGCCCTCCGAGAGATGAAACATGAAGCGGATATGCTTGGACCCAACAATCATCTTGGTAGTACTCCCATGGTGCCGCCTATCCAGGGATCCCAACCACAGGCTTCTCCAGAGGGAAATCTCACCCATGTGACATCAGAGCCAAAGGAAACTCCTCCCAACCTTCCCAGAAATAATCCAGAGGCTACTTCGCCTTCCCAGCCCCAGACAACGAACAGTGACTTGTGGACCCTTAATTTTGATAGGTCCCGGTCTAAACAAGGCTGCGGTACAAGAGTGGAATTGAACAAACCATGGGGGGAATCCTTCCTTACGTCTTATAGGTTATAGTTCAACTGCACGAACAATGCCATGGAGAATGAGGCCTTGGTCCTCGGACTCTTATTTACACTAAGAAAGGGAATCACCTGCCTCTGAGCGCTGGGTGATTCAGAGTTGATCATTAAACAGGTTTGGAGGCAATACACTTGTCATGATGAAAGGCTGGCCGCATACCGCAACTGAGCATGGAGCCTCATCGAGGATTTTGATTCCTTTGACATTAAACTCATTCCCCAGAAATGCAATTACATTCTGGATGCCCTTGCTGTATCTGCTAGCACCCTCGAGACAATGGATGGCTCTCGGTTCCAAAAATTCTCTCTTGAGATGGTCCTCACCTTGTCCATTCCAAACAATGTCACCCACTTTCAGGTCTTTGAGGATGACCAGCATATCCTGGCCTTCATGGCCAATGTTAGTATTTTTGAAGACCAGATAGTGGAAGAAAGAGATCATGAAGATACCGGGCAGGGTGAAGAAGATGATGGGATCATAGACTTACCAACCAACACTATCCCTAAGGGGATGGTAGCACTAGAACATATCTTTGAATTGGACCCTTGGGGCCGGGAGAAGATATCATCCTCCTTAGAGGGAGGAAAATTCAAAAAATTTAACATTGGCCTGGCTGGAAAAAAAAATTGGTACACATTGGCACCTCCTGCTCCCCAGAGGAGAAGGAGAAGATTCTTGTGGTTCTCCAAGAATATGTTGATGTAATTGCATGGGGGTATGAGGATTTGAAAACCTATGACACATCCATCATGACCCATACCATCCCACTAAAATCCGATGCTAATCCCTTCCAGCAAAAGCAAAGACTGGTAAACCCACTGATCGAGCCTCTAATCCATTAGGAGGTTCAAAAGCTGCTGTCAACGTGGATTATCTTTCGTATCCGACACACTACTTGGGTTGCCAACCTCGTCCCTGTGAGAAAGAAAAGGGATGAGATCCGCCTTTGCGCAGATTTTTACAATTTGAACAAGGCATCTAAGATGGATAATCACCCTCTCCCCTCGTTTGATGAGGTATTGCAAATCATGAATGGATCTCAAATGATGTCCTTCCTGGATGGGTTCTCCAGGTATAACCAGGTCATGGTTAAGTACGAAGATAGAGACAAAACAATGTTCACCACCAAGTGGGGGATGTTCACATATCAGAGGATACCTTTGGCCTGATCAATGCAGGGGCCACATTTCAAAAGGCTATGGACATTACATTCGAAGGCCTAGTAAACCAGTGTATAATAATTTACATGGATGATTTGACCATCTTTTCTTGGGACAGGCGTGATTACTCTGTCCACCTTGCCCAAATTTGTGAGAGATGTCACCGGTATGGAATATCCCTCAACCCTAAGAAATGCATATTTGGGGTCACTGAAGGGAAGCTGCTCGGGCATATCATTTCCAAGAAGGGTATATCTATTGACCCTAAGAGAGTTGAAGCACTACTGAACTTACAAATGCCCGGTAGCAAGAAAGAAAAGAGATCTTTCTTCAGAAAGATAAATTTTGTCCGACAGCTCATCACTGGATTCGCTGAGATAGTGAAACCACTCAATGAGATGATGAAGAAGGATACAAGGATTGAGTGGAGTCCTAAAGCAAAGCGGGTATTCACCTAGATTAAACAAACAATCACAGAGGCACCATTCTTGGGTAGTCTAGACTATTCCCTCCCTTTTCACATATACGCCTTTGCTTTGCCGCATTCTCCCGTGATAGTTTTAACCTAGAAATTTGAAGGGGAAGAACAACCAATAGATTTTATGAGCTCCCCCTTTAAGAATGTTCAAGTCCGATATTCGCCTTTGGAAAAGAAAGCCTTTGCTCTCGTCCGCGCCGTGAAGAGATTCTGATATTATATTCTCCGGAGCAAAGTGAACGCTATCATCCCGGACCAGGCTATTAAGTCTCTGCTACTGCAGAGTGAATTGGGTGAATGATGAGAGAAATGGATGGCCATCCTCTAAGAGTATGATTTGGAAATGCAAGCCATGAAGATAGTCTGAGGCCAAGGACTATGTAGAGCGATGGAAGAAGGAACTCTAGACATCGGATGCCAAACCTATACAGTGGAGTCCATCACTCAAGATCCGTGGTATACCAACTTGGTATACTTATTATTGAACAACAGATGCCTGGAGGGGCTACCCCCAAAAAAACATCGTGCCCTGCGGCTAAAAAGTGCGCACTTCATGATCAAAAGTGGGACACTTTTTCATAGGAACTATGAAGGGGTATACCTCAAGTGCATTGATAGGGACCAAGTTGCAAAGATGATTGAAGAATTCCAAGGGTATTTTGGAACATGGCATGGTTCAGCAGACACCACTACCCATCAGATCCTCCGGGCCAGATACAATTGGCCCTGTATCTTTAAGGATGTGTACACTCATGTTAGGAGATGCCATACTTGCCAAACAATGACACATCATGAGTGAAACACGACTATGCCTTTGCAGCCGGTCTTCAAAGCTAGACCCTTTGCCCAATGGGCATTTGACTTTATCAGGGAAATCAACCCCAACTCGTTTGCCAACCACCAGTACATTCTAACTGCTACTGATTATTGCACCCGGTGGTCTGAAGTGATTCCTTGCAAAAAAAACACTGTAGATGTAGTCATTAGATTCTTGGAAGAAAACATAGTCACCTGATTTGGAATGTCATTTGCTATAGTGTGTGACAATGGTCTAACATTTTCTTCGATGCAATTACTTGAATGGACCTATGAAAGAAAGATCACCCTGAAGTTATCCAGCAACTACTACCCCCAAGGTGATGGTGTTGTTGAATCGACCAATAAAAATCTACTTGAGGTGATTAAACATCTATTAGAACCAAACCCCTGGGACTGGCACCAAAAGCTTAGGTTCACCCTCTAGGTGGATCACATTAGAATAAAGGCAGCCCTAGGGACATCCCCTTTCCATCTGGTTTATGGCCAGAATCTAGTATTCCCCATCAACTTACAGATCCTGGTTTCACAGTTTATGCAGGAGTTCAACAACCTGGATAACATTATAGAGGTTCAGATTTTGAACCTGGTGCGAATGGAGGAAAAAAGAGATGCAACCCTTGAACACTTCGCATGTCATCAAGCAGTAATAAAATTATGGTTTGACCGAAGGGCCCAATACAAGGCCTTTCAGATTTCGGACTTGGTTCTCTTATGGGACAAAGCCCGGGAAAAGAAAGGAAAGCACACTAAGTTTTAGCGGCTCTGACTCAGACCATATCTGATATCTGAGATTTGTGGGGCAAATACTTATCGCCTCAACACTATGACGGGAGAAGGTGTCCCATTTCTTGTCAATGGGAAGTTTCTCAAGCACTACTTTGAATGAGGTAGGTGATGATTTTGTCCGAATTTGTACTATATGTAAAATTCTGGCTTGTAAATATCTTCCCCTGTGTTCCTTTGGGATACCTTGTAAATAGTTTGTTGTCCGTCCTCCAGGACCGCCTTTTATTTTCATGTTTTCCTTTGTTGCTGGCTTTCTTTCATTTTCTTTTGTTCTTCGGGTTCACAACGTGTTGCCTTCTTCTTGTAGACAGGTATGCTTCGCATAACATCTAGTCTTTAGAATGATACCTTGTGTATTCCGGTGAATTTGGAATCTATTGTTAGTATAGTGGAATTTGTCCGCGCTCCAGAGTTATTCTGTAAGTATGGTAAAAGGTTATGGGTGTTCTTTTTCAGATTCACATCTTGACAGTCCAGGCATTAGTTAAAATAAATTTAAGAAGCAAGTAATCATACACCTTGAGGGCAGATCGATTGCACTGGTTGTTGACTAGATCTGAAAATCATGAAAATATCCCAGGTCCGGAATATTCTCTCCTATTCAGCAATTTGAAAGTGGATGGCAAGGTGAAAGAAGTACCGCCATTAAAATTAGCTAAGCTTAATGCTCATGGTGAAAGAAGTACCACCTTTCCATCTAGAAAAGAAAAAGGAAAAGAAAAGAACTGAATAGAGAATTTCGGTATCCGGGGGAAACGTGCAAGATATGATGACTTTGGTTTGATTTTCTCAGTGCCTCCTCTCTGCTTCTCCCAGAGGTAACCAACTTGGTTTTTCTTTAAAAGCACACACTTCACAACTAACGAAAGACTAAGAGATCAAATCAGTGACGAGTCTGATTTTCTCAGACGCCTCACACTTTACAAGTAGAATGCTCTAGGTAAAGATTAATTCCAATTTTTGCTAACCAGAGAGTCTGAAGTTCTTGAATGTGCTAAGGCATTCATCCCAGATAGTGTCCATTTTTTATGCCCTGCATACCCATCCCTAAATTTTGTAGGCAAAATGTTGGGTCCCCCTTTTTTTTGCTTTTGTTTTTTTTTCCTTGGTTTATTTTGTTTCCTTTGTTTCCCTCCGAGCTTTGCTTCCGCGGGGGTTGTTTTATTTTTGTTTCTTGTCGTCTTTTGTCTCCAGGACTTGGTTCTGGAGGTGGTTTGTTCTTTTGGGTCAGCCAGATCCTAGACTCTGGGATTCTTTGTCATCATGGATTCTTTTGCGAGAAGATGTGATTGCATGGAATCCCTAGGCCAGGTGTCCAGAGGTCTACTTGTTCTAAAATTTGCAGAGAGAAAGCAACACATTTTTACCCTAAGGGTATAAATAGAAGTTACCAGTCACTTTCACATTTACCGCGATCGAACACTTAGATCAATTAGAGCGATTCAAAGGTGATTAAGGTGATCTAAACAACATTTTGCTCCTTGTACTTAGTGGTTGATTAACAGTGATTTGCAGTGCTTTTTCGTGGTTACTTGAAGGTTAAATTGTTGTAGAGCGCCTCCCATGCTCATCTTTCTCACATTCCCCATGTTTCCAGGTAGGCACTCGACCCTTTTCTCTCTCCTTTCTGGTTTATTTTCCTTCTGGTTTTGTGTCTTATGGTTTTCTCACTTGTTTCACTTTTTTCTTTGTTCTGTTTCGTCTTTCTGTTTCTCGTTTTGGTCTTGTCTTTGCCTCCCGTTGGTGGGTTGGCTCTACTAGAGAGTGGTCCACCATCTGTGTGGTTGTAGTTTAGTATGAATACCTCTGTATATTATATATATTTTTTACATTATGTAAATCCCTGTATAGGTTTGTATATATTCCTATTTTGGGCCAGCCTGCGAGTCATGCTTCGACCCTCATACGTGCTTCGACTCTGTCTCTATTATTTGTACATCCTACACTCTATCTAGTGGCGAGCTTGTTGTGCTCCATGCAAAAAAAGCCCCAAATGTGGAGCTCGTCTGAGAGAGATGTCTTCCTGGTTCAAACTCGGCACCTTGCTGGTTTGAGCCATGGCAATTTTCTCTCTCCTCCGTCAAGTCAATCTTAATGGCGGGTTAAGTTTCCCATGCGAGCATTCAAAACTGACCCAAGTGGCTTCCATTTCCTTGCATGTTTGGACAGTTGTTGGCATTAATGCCATTACTCCCATTACTGCATGGCCATGTGACACTCCCATGTCAGCCTAATACAGCTCATTTCTGGTCATGTCTGTAATGGTTAGTTTTCTAGACTCCGGGTCCAAGGTCTTCATTTGATCCTTATTTCATTTTTATCACATGTGCTGGAATCCCTAGAGGCCCGAGTAGAGGTCAAATTCCTAAGTCACTTTTATTATATTTATATGTTTTTGGATTTTGACGTGAACCAACAAATCCTTTAGGAACATATGTGATGCAGTGGTAAAAATCTCTAGAATCTGGAATAATGCTTTGATTTGTATAGATACTGACAGTTGTCCTATTTTGCAGGTTGCCAGAATTAAATTCACCAATCATGTTGGAGGCATCTGCATCATCCCCACCCGGGAGTCCGAAACTCCCCACTACTACTGCCACCCAGGCAGCTGTCAGGACAAAGGCTGAGAAGGCCTTGGAAAAGCTCCCATTAACGATGAAGTATCTAAAGGGAGAGGATGTTTTGGGATCAAAGGTTGATTCCAAGGTTAAATTGATCACCGACATAAGTGTCGGAATGTGGGCTGAAATACAGGCCTTGGTGAAGATGATGTACATTCAACGTACCGCCAGAGATCCATTGGCCCTCAATGTGGCCAACTCTGGGATCCTCAAAGCTGCTTGCTTCCCTTGCTACATGCAAGCTCCAAAGCTCATTCTCACTTTGGTGGAACACTATAATATGACCTTCTAGGCTATCATGCTTTCCATCCCATTTCCAACAGGCTACCCAAAGCCTATGGTGTCCCTGGATGCCGCAATTTTTCAGTCAGGGCTGGGGATTCCCCAATTCGATGATGCGGCCATTCTCACCTGGGCTCTGGCCTTGGAAGAATTTCAGAAGTTAGAACACATGGCCTGACAATATCTCAATAACAACTAGCTTAACGTGCCAAGGAAAGATTTCAAAAAGATGAAGCTGGAGATCCCCTGGACCAAATGCAAAGAAAGCATAAACATGGGGATCATCGCACTATGCAGGGTCTTTAGAGAACCCCATGCTCAGGAATTCTCAGCATAGATGTACTATTTCTTGTTAGGTATCACCTCCGGTGCTCCAATGGGCAAAATTTATATTGGGCCACTATCATTGAAAATCACGTGGACTCTCAGCTGGTCAAGGTCGCCTGGACCCCCAAATTCTACATGAAATCCTATGTTTTGTGGGCACTAGCACAACAATGCCCCATGATTCGGGGATTACTCATAGCAGGTGTGCTCGGGACTGGCGTAGGCCAGAATGCTCCATGGGATTATATTCCACAGATCCAATGGGAGGCTAATTTCCGTAGCTTCTACCAAGTGAATGATGCCTTCATTTACAACCTCCTCACACCTACTCGGGACGTTGGATATCGGCTCTCTAAGGAAGTAATGGATTTGGTCATCTCTTACGACCGCTATTACATTCAATACCAACAACATACATACATTCAGGTGACCAGTTTCTCTTGGAAACCCTACTTATTGCCCAAACACTGTGGGGATAAGATAATTCTTTTGGAATATTGTCAATAGATTTTGGAGCTGCACACCCTCTTCACGGTGAAGAAGGTTACCAATGCCCCATTCCCAATCATTTGTGGGAATTATACCTGCAGCCTTGCAACGACAAAGGAGGCCGACGGAGAGCTCAAGAGCCTTGGGCTGGCAGAATTTTATCTAGAGCTGAAGAATTTTGATCTGCTAGGAAAAGTAGCAATGACACTTCCCCAAGAAACTCCCCAAGAAGAGTTTCACTTAGAGAATTTTTGGGAAGATTTCCAAGATGACTTTGAAGTCTGGAGTAGGCATTTTGTCCGGATGACACAGGGGATGATGAAGTAGCTGGAGCTTCAAAAACTCCCCAAGGACTTTTCATATACTAGGTCTACTGAGGACCCGCAATATAAAGAAAAGGGAGTAGATAAGATGGCCCTCCCTGGTGGATTGGGATGCACAGGAGGGACCGACAATAGGGGACCTCACCTACAATATAATTGAATGTAGTCATGCCTATTTCCAAAAGGTGTGCCCAAAATGTATGCGCAAGGTTGGCCCATTTGTGCGGGGTTCAACTTCTGGAGCTAGAACCTCCTCGCAAGGTGAGGATAGGGGAAAGAGAAAGATGGGGGCCCCTCCCCAAGTTTCATCCACAGTTCCCACAGTGGAACAAACTTAGCAAACTTTTGCGGCATCCCAATAAATGAAAAAAAAATTAATCACCCAGTTGGCAACCCCGACCATTATGGCTGGACCTATCCGCCCTCCCAATTCCCCTTCACTTGCAGAATTAATGGTCTGAGTAACAGGGACTGGGGCGGAGGAAGAGAGGGAAGCCATGTTCAATACAGGGCCCCCATTGATAACAAAGAGGAGGAAGAAGAGGACATCTAGTCCTCAGCCAAAGGTGGAGCTAGAACTTGGGATGCCTAGCATCCCTAAAATATAGATTGTTTCCTCGGACTCCCCGGAGTTGGACAATCAACTCAAAGATGCCCCAGAGACCTCCCCTCCACACAATGACTTCGACAACATATTCAGGGTAGATGAGCTTGTAGAGCTACAAGGGGATATCGGGAAGGCAGTAGAAGAAATAGCTGCCTCGGAGGAAGTCGTGATTCCTGCCAAAAAGGAGACCCCGGAGAAAGAAGCTTCCATGGAGTAGGAAGGTCGGGAAGAAAGAGAGAAGGAAAAAGAACAGATAAATGTCTCCAATGTTTTGGAGATACAATTCCCAGAGACCAACACTGCGTAGGAAAGGAAAGTACAAAATGAACGATCGACATATGCTGAGGTAACCAAACCTATGGGAGCAACCGTAACCTCAGCCACCACATTTCAAATGCCTCCTCCTACCCCAAAGAGGGTAGCATTTGGCGAGGGGATCACAATGGCCTAGATGCTTAATCTTGGCCCTGTACCTCTACCACCTCTAGAATAAATTCCAACAGAGGAAGACATCCTGGCAGACAAGGCCGAAGAGCAACAACAACAAGATGAGGGGAAGAACCTTGGAAACACAGATGTAGAGCCCAACGCTGCTAAGGACCCAGACACCGGGGCATATGATACTAATGCCACTAAGGTGGGTAATGCCAGTAGACCAGAGGATATAGGAAAAGAGTCCAAAGAGACTCAAAACACCAGGGATGCACCACAGAACCCCCAAGGGGATTTACAGGATCAGACTTTGGCAACAAGGCCACCCTTGCCCCCACCAAAATGGTTGGTAGATTCAAGAAAAAGGAAGGCCCTAGTGCCGGCCAAGGCCCACCTCTCTTTGGCGGAGATGATGGCGCAAGCACAGGATGCCCCCAAGGCAAAGAAGGCCCAGACAATCCATACCATCTGGACTGGGCTGGGCGGAGATATAGTTGCAATGGTTGCAACACCTTCTCACTAGTAGATGTAGCGATAGCAAAGGCCGAGGATTATGCAATCACGTAGATATCTCCGGGGAAGAGGGGCAAGCAGGGCAAATTAGACCTGCTGAGAGAGGCAGCCAAAGCGGTAGAAGCCCGCTATGAGAAACAAACCCAAAAGCTTCTAGAAGAAAGAGAAAAGAATGCAAATATTGTCAGGATTTTGACAGAGCTCACATGGCCCATCACTGCTATTCCTCTAGAAGCTTCCACAT
>MU225802.1:1302909-1338061 GCA_018584345.1 Thuja plicata | reverse complement strand
CTGCTCCCACAGGGTGACATAGATGCACTAAGGAGTATGAAAAAAAAGCACAGACAACTGATGACTGGGTGGCTAGACAGGTGGGAAATGTCTGATGTTTCCTAGTAGCTACACTCCCAGGCCTGTACGCAGCCATCAATGTTCTACACTAGGCCAAAACTACCATTACCATATAGGAAGGAGAGACTGAATAGTACAAGGCCTGGATGGATGAGTTGGGAGAACTCTTAAGTCTCGGGGAAGAGATTGTTACCGAGGCCAGAATTTTGGGAGAGGAGTCCTTCGACTTTGTCTAGACCCAGCACTCCAGACTTGATCTCACATTGGAGATAAGCAAGCAACTAGTAGGGGCCCTACGGGACAAATTTCTGAAGGTGGAATATTCTTTAAATATGTACAAGGCATTCATTACAAGGGTTTTAGAAGCCGATCCCTTTAGTTCTGAAACATGTGCTCCAGAGGAGTATGTCGTAGGAAAATTTGATGAGCTAATGGAAGTTCGATATCAGTCCTTGGAGGGAATGGACAGAGCAAAAATGTCACGTATATCACGCATGGTGCTCTGGGGTCACGATGCGGCAAAGATGGCCACAAAATTCAAGGCAAGTACTCTAGATAAGGGCGAACAGGTGGAGGCACCCAAATACCACCGGGCCAGCCTCAAGGACATTGATGAGCATGGAATTGCCCAGCTCTTGGAAACATTCAAAAATAGTAAGGAGCAATAAAGTTCTCCATATTCAGGAGATTTTCTCCAGCAGGGTACATTTTGAACATTCTTTATTCTTTAAGCGCAAGCTTCCGGATCCAATAGTTTTGTATTATTTGAATGACCTAAGTCTAGGTTCCCCGGAGCTGACTGGTCATTATCAAGAAGTTAATAAGGGCATCAGAAAGTAGGTGACCCCAACAAGGCACGTCAGCTTGAGGGATCATTCAGATGAGTGGTCTTCCCAAGGCACCACTCCAACATTAAACACCTGGTGCATCAGAGACATTGAGCCACTTTTACATTGATGAGGCATGTAACATCAAACCTTGGGGGATCAGATTTCTTCTATTCTTCCTCTGGCTCTCTTCTCAAGGCTGATTCTTCCATACCTCTCTTCTTGTCTTCTTCTGCTGATTTGTCAAACCTCTGCTCTTTTCAAGGTTGTTGTAATGTGGTGTAGGTAGTAGCAGCCACCAGAAATTGTATTTTATTGATTGAGTGTAAAGTAAAGTTAGGTTAACTTTACAGAAAATATGTGTATAAATAACAAGTCCGACCTCATTCCAAGGGTCGGCAGAATTGATGATTTTGCAGTCCATAGCAATAGGAGTTTTAGCATTTCATTTCTTGTAGTTGTAGAGCTTAATGCTCCTTACTTCTTAGAAGCTCTCAGTAGATAGATGCTCCCTTGGAGCCATTATTATACACACCAGTGCTGCTGGAAACCCTATTAATGAAGAAAGAAGAGTTCTGGCAATGAAGTTGTTAGTGTTCTAATCTCTGGATTAACATTCTTTTGTGCTGTATGTTTCTGATGTCCCTTGCTCTAATGTTTTAAGTAGATTAACGACCTTCTTTTCCCCTCGCTATTGAATATGCATGAACTGATGGTTCTGTATACATTCAGTATTTAGTGTAGCATTGGGATGCACAGGAGGGACCGACAATAGAGGACCTCACCTACAATATAATTGAATGTAGTCATGCCTATTTCCAAAAGGTGTGCCCAAAATGTATGCGCAAGGTTGGCCCATTTGTGCGGGGTTCAACTTCTGGAGCTAGAACCTCCTCGCAAGGCGAGGATAGGGGAAAGAGAAAGATGGGGGCCCCTCCCCAAGTTTCATCCACAGTTCCCACAGTGGAACAAACTTAGCAAACTTTTGGGGCATCCCAATAAATGAAAAAAAAATTAATCACTTAGTTGGCAGCCTCGACCATTATGGCTGGACCTGTCCGCCCTCCCAATTCCCCTTCACTTGCAGAATTAATGGTCTGAGCAACAGGGACTGGGGCAGAGGAAGAGAGGGAAGCCATGTTCAATGCAGGGCCCCCATTGATAACAAAGAGGAGGAAGAAGAGGACATCTGGTCCTCAGCCAAAGGTGGAGCTAGAACTTGGGATGCCTAGCATCCCTAAAATATAGATTGTTTCCTCGGACTCCCCGGAGTTGGACAATCAACTCAAAGATGCCCCAGAGACATCCCCTCCACACAATGACTTCGACAACATATTCAGGGTAGATGATCTTGTAGAGCTACAAGGGGATATCGGGAAGGCAGTAGAAGAAATAGCTGCCCAGGAGGAAGTGGTGATCCCTGCCGAAAAGGAGACCCTGGAGAAAGAAGCTTCCATGGAGCAGGAAGGTCGGGAAGAAAGAGAGAAGGAAAAAGAACAGATAAATGTCTCCAATGTTTTGGAGATACAGGTCCTAGAGACCAACACTGCGTAGGAAAGGAAAGTACAAAATGAACGATCGACATATGCTGAGGGAACCAGACCTACGGGAGCAACCGTAACCTCAGCCACCACATTTCAAATGCCTCCTCCTACCCCAAAGAGGTTAGCATTTGGCGAGGTGATCACAATGGCCTAGATGCTTAATCTTGGCCCTGTACCTCTACCACCTCTAGAATAAATTCCAACAGAGGAAGACATCCTGGCAGACAAGGCCAAAGAGCAACAACAAAAAGATGAGGGGAAGAACCTTGGAAACACAGATGTAGAGCCCAACGCTGCTAAGGACACAGACACCGGGGCATATGATACTAATTCCACTAAGGTGGGTAATTCTAGTAGACCAGAGGATATAGGAAAAGAGTCCAAAGAGACTCAGAACACCAGGGATGCACCACATAACCCCCAAGGGGATTTACAGGATCAGACTTTGGCAACAAGGCCACCCCTACCCCCACCAAAATGGTTGGTAGATTCAAGAAAAAGGAAGGCCCCAGTGCTGGCCAAGGCCCACCTCTCTTTGGCGGAGATGATGGTGCAAGCACAGGATGCCCCCAAGGCAAAGAAGGCCCAGACAATCCATACCATCTGGACTGGGCTGGGCGGAGATATAGTTGCAATGGTTACAACACATTCTCAGTGGTAGATGTAGCGATAGCAAAGGCTGAGGATTATGCAATCACGTAGATATCTCCGGGGAAGGGGGCAAGCATGGCAAATTAGACCTGCTGAGAGAGGCAGCCAAAGCTGTAGAAGCCCGCTATGAGAAACAAACCCAAAAGCTTCTAGAAGAAAGAGAAAAGAATGCAAATATTGTCAGGATTTTGACAGAGCTCACATGGCCCATCACTGCTATTCCTCTAGAAGCTTCCACATCCAGAGTACTGCTCCCATAGGGTGACATAGATGCACTAAGGAGTATGAAAAAAAAGCATAGACAACTGATGACTGGGTGGCTAGACAAGTGGGAAATGTCTGATGTTTCCTAGTAGCTACACTCCCAGGCCTGTACGCAGCCATCAATGTTCTACACTAGGCCAAAACTACCATTACCATCTAGGAAGGAGAGACCAAATAGTACAAGGCCTGGATGGATGAGTTGGGAGAACTCTTAAGTCTCAGGGAAGAGATTGTTACCGAGGCCAGAATTTTGGGAGAGGAGTCCTTCGACTTTGTCTAGACCCAACACTCCAGACTTGATCTCACATTGGAGATAAGCAAACAACTAGTAGGGGCCTTGCAGGACAATTTTTGAAGGTGGAATATTCTTTAAATATGTACAAGGCATTCATTACAAGTGTTTTAGAAGCCGATCCCTTTAGTTTTGAAACATGTACTCCAGAGGAGTATGTCGTAGGAAAATTTGATGAGCTAATGGAAGTTCGATATCAGTCCTTAGAGGGAATGGACAAAGCAAAAATGTCACGTATATCATGCATGGTGCTCTGGGGTCACGATGCGGAAAAGATGGCCACAGAATTCAAGGCAAGTACTCTAGATAAGGGCGAACAGGTGGAGGCACCCAAATACCACCGGGCCAGCCTCAAGGACATTGATGAGCATGGAATTGCCCAGCTCATGGAAACATTCAAAAATAGTAAGGAGCAATAAAGTTCTCCATATTCAGGAGATTTTCTCTAGCAGGGTATATTTTGAACATTCTTTATTCTTTAAGCGCAAGCTCCCGGATCCAATAATTTTGTATTATTTGAATGACCTAAGTCTAGGTTCCCCGGAGCTGACTGGTCATTATCAAGAAGTTAATAAGGGCATCAGAAAGTAGGTGACCCCAACAAGGTACGTCAGCTTGAGGGATCATTCAGATGAGTGGTCTTCCCAAGGCACCGCTCCAACATTAAAAACCTGGTGCATCAGAGACATTGAGCCACGTTTACATTGATGATGCATGTAACATCAAACCTTGGGGGATCAGATTTCTTCTATTCTTCCTCTGGCTCTCTTCTCGAGGCTGATTCTTCCATACCTCTCTTCTTGTCTTCTTCTGCTGATCTGTCGAACCTCTGCTCTTTTCAAGGTTGTTGTAATGTGGTGTAGGTAGTAGCAGCCACCAGAAATTGTATTTTATTGATTGAGTGTAAAGTAAAGTTAGGTTAACTTTACAGAAAATATGTGTATAAATAACAAGTCTGACCTCATTCCAAGGGTCGGCAGAATTGATGTTTTTGCAGTCCATAGAAATAGGAGTTTTAGCATTTCATTTCTTGTAGTTGTAGAGCTTAATGCTCCTTAGTTCTTAGAAGCTTAGTAGATAGATGGTCCCTTGGAGCCATTATTATACACACCAGTGCTGCTGGAAAACCTATTAATGAAGAAAGAAGAGTTCTGGCAATGAAGTTGTTAGTGTTCTAATCTCTGGATTAACATTCTTTTCTGCTGTATGTTTCTGATGTCCCTTGCTCTATTGTTTTAAGTAGATTAACGACCTTTTCCCCTCGCTATTGAATATGTATGAACTGATGGTTCTGTATACATTCAGTAGTTAGTGTAGCATTTTAGAGCATGGTTGATGTTTTAAATGTATTTGCATAACTATAGGTAGAATGAATACTCTCTAACACTGGCATATCTTTTGAAGTTTCTTTGATAATCCAAATGCTTGTAGGAAATCACAACCTAACAAAATCCCCGGAGAAGATGAGCCAAGAAAACTAGCTATCCCCCCAAACAAAATAGTCACACTCCCAACTTAGCTCCCGCACCGTCAAGACCCAACTCTCATGTGCTTGAAGGCTTGGAGAATTTACTCCCTAGACAACCTTTACAGGCAAAGTTTTTGGTACCCCGGTACTCGGTGACAACTTACACTCTGTTGACGGACCGGTCACAAAGTCTCGTCAACAGGAAGGTTTGATGGTTTCAGCTTTGGGTTATAGGGACCATGAATGAATTTGAAGGATGGAGAAGGTTGATGCTTACGTGCAAACGAAGGGAGATAAGGTGTTTAAGGGATATCAACATCTGTGGAGTGAGCTACATGACCAAGGCTCTTTTCTTTAGAATTAATCTTTATATCAATAGGTGTTTGAGTAGCTTTGATAGGAGAAATTGAAGCTTGAGAGGATTTATCTTTATGCAAGGGATTTGGAGAAATGATGGTCACTTGAGGTGACTATGGAGGATTATGACAAGGAGATGAATGGATTCTATGATCTTGACAAGGATCTTTAGGTGTATAAAGGGTTCTTTTCTTTTGATTTTCAATAGGTTCCTTGGAGGTGGTGGAAAGGATATCTTGATCTTGATCATTATTGGTTTTTTTTTTCACACTATGGATTATCCTCTTGACAAGGAGCCGCTTCTAAGGACCGGGTAGGAGTTTTGATCTGCATGAGGGATTCTTGAAGGGTTGATAGAGTACTATTGTGAGTAGGCACGATAGTTGTTGAAGGACATGGAAGCTTTGGGTCTATGGTCTTTGAAGTCTGAAAAAGACTTGCAACTATAGGCAGATTATCTTGGATCTCTTTTAGAGGTAGTCCTTTAGGGTAGGCATAGTTAGTATGACAAGCATTAGGTTCTTTGTTTGATGTAGAGACTTTGGATAGCTTTTCTACTTTAGAAGATGAATGCATGTTGGAGGAAGTGGAGTCTGCATGAGAACTAGACATAGGTTCAAGATTTAGATATTTCTTGAGAATAATATCTTCATTAGATGATTCCTTAGGATTTTCAATTTCAATTATGTCATCATCAGGGAAAACTTTAGTGGCGAATATTCACCATTTGGTAATGTCTCATGTCTGCAACCTGAGATTTGGTGAATATAATGTGTATACCAGGTTGTCCATGTCGCCCGAATTTTATAAATATTGGGTTGAATTCCTAGGCCCATCACCCATTGGTTTATGTATTTTTATCCTTTTCTTTCACAATATCGCCAATCAAATTAATTGTTGGACACTATAAATTAAAATTTTTTGCCTACAATTTCCAAAGCTTTTCGTAATTGACAACCATATTCACCAGTATGTGGTTGATATTTATGGTTAGGGTACAAGTTATAGGTTACCTGACATGTGTCTCTATTCCGGAGACTTTCAATGAAACTTTATGAATTTTAAAACTTTGTCCTGAAATAGATTTGACATGTGTCTCTATTCTAGAGACTTTTGGAGGAATCTTTGTGTCCTTTTAAACCTTGGCCCAAAAGAAAATTCCTACCATTGATCTGGGATCATCCAACAGTTAAAAAAATTAGGGTTATATCCTGTTAGAAGATAGAAAATGAACTCATGGTACCTTAATAAACTATACCGTCTTGGGGGCGCTGCCCCGAAACCCCTATCGAGTAATAATGGTATCTTGGTATGTGTTCCTGTCACTGTGATATTTTTCAATAATGAAAGATTCACCAAGATTTCATAGAATTTTCATATAATTGAAAAAAAATTGCCAGTACAACTAATATTTTTTCCTTTCAAATTCCAATATTTTACACCTTTTCCCAAGAGGGTGTTTCTTAAAGTTTTCCCTGGTCATCGTCTATAAGGTTTTGGTTTTTTTGTGTCAACTCCATGCAATCTAAAGTTTTATGCTCATTGTGTTGATGATAGGCACAATAGTTGGTCAAGAATACAAAACCACATGAAGTGTTTTGCGACAATGTGATGAGAATGCTTTTAAGGAGTTCTTCCAATGCTGATTCATAAGATTGTCTTAAAGGAGTAAATGCTCTATCCAATGGACATTTAGATGCACTTGTGTTCGACGAAGATATATGAGACTCAAGATCATGATCCGCTGATTTGTTGTTGGCATGTGATGGTGATTGTTGAGATAAGGCTGATTCCTCTTGATTTGTTGGACCATAGATTGAATTCTCTTGAGGTTGTGAGATAGAATATGAACTGAAGAATGGATAGTCATGAAGATGCTCTTGATCAAATATAGGTTGGTCATGAAGTTTTTCTTGATCAAAGATGAGATTGGTGTGAGATTGTTCTTGATCAAAGATAAGATTGGTGTGAGATTGTTCTTGATCAAAGATATGATTGGTGTGAAGTTGTGAAGTAGCCATTTTGTTTGAAGAAGATGAAAATATGGATGAATTGTGGTCATAGAGGAAATAAAAGGTTGATCTTAATGAGAATTTGTTGGATGGTGTATCATTTTCTTCCTTTAAGTCTTGAATTTCATATTTCAAAGATTGCATTTGTTTTGATATAGATGCAATAAGAATCTCCTCTTGCTTTTTGTTAAGACCATAAGGTTTAGCCCTTTTTTTATTAGCCATTGTAAGATCGTCTTGATGCACTTTCTTATAATATTGGAGAGAAAGTACAATGTGGGAATTATTTTTGCAAATAGGATAGGATCCTTGATGAGATCTCCTGGTCTGAACCAACATGAAAGATAAACACAACCAAGAATTGAAGTGAATGGATTGATGGGTCAATATAAAAGATCACCAAATGATCACTTTTCTGAGAGGTTAATGAGAGATGTTGTGATGAGAGATTGTTAAGCTTGGTACAAGGTATCGTGATGTTGAGATCTGAAAGTCTGCTGGACGACACTAGTGACCTAGCTTCTTGAGATTAATTTTGTATGAGATAGATTACAACAAGTAAGATAATTCAATAACCTAGGACAAAAGATGATGATGAGTCAAGCCACCTGATCAAGAACTGACAAATACTATGAGAAGCTTGTTAGAAATAAAAGTCCACAAGACAACTAAGAGGGGGGGGTGAATCAGTTGTGATATAGATTATTAAAATTTAAACTTTATAAACCAAATATGAAAATGTAAATGATAACATAGTAAATTCCAACACCATAACACAGTGTTTGTTGTCGAGGAAACCCTGTTAACGGTAAAACCCCGGTGGGAAATAACACCCACAAATAATGTACTAAGAGTATAGTATCCCTCTTAAAATATTTAGCCCTGTTAGGAGCTTGTTACAACATTACAATACATATTCCCTATTAGGATTCAAAATAAATAGTAGGCTCACTGCAAAGGCACACTGCCCAAAGAAGGTTAAAGCCACCCACAAGGATTTACAATCCGAACAAGTGTATAAAGAAAATAAACAATCTAGTGAACTGTCTGATAGCAAGTGTCTTTGTTTGGTCAGTTCCTATGAAGTACTCTTCTCATAAACTCTGCTCTACATCTAGCAGCCAAAGAAGCCTTGCAGCTTTCACTTCTTCTTCTCTTTTTAATCTATGTCACATATTTTCAAAAGAAAAGATCACTCATATATACCCTCTTAGAATAATTCATTAGGTCAACCAGTTAAGCTTTCCTAATACAAAAATAATTAATTAGGTCGGCCAATTAAGGATTTCTAATATACAAATAATTATTTGACCCCTTGCTAAGATACACATGGTACCTATAACAAGTAAACATTATTTATAATCCATCAATTATGCTTCTAGATCCACAATCCACACTCACAATTTATTTTACACGCTACATGTCTAAAGTCGGCCAGCAAATAGGTCTCCTTCAGAATACACGCCACAACTAACATCACCAGTACCCAAACCACAATTGAACTCAACCCATTATTTCAACATATGTTGTCTGTCCACCACTAAGCTCACATCATCCAAAATATCTTCGCCAGAAAGAGATACCCGAAACACATGGACCTGCTCTGTCCAGAATCATAGTTACTGTCAAGAAACCAGTCTTCACCAAATCAACTGTAACATACGCAATATGCAACATAAAGCGAAGTGACCTTAGGAATAAGGTAAACACACATACTTCTACATAAATCCAACTTTGATTGTTCTGAATCATCCGTACAGTGTCTATACACTTCTTCTAGTTAAGTAACCAGTTTGTCCTCTCCACAAAAATATATGTTGACATCAGTGACAAAACATGAATATCAACAACATGATCAGTAACCAAAACTAATATCATCCAACAATCTCCCCCTTTGGAATTGATGGCAACATATGGGAAAATCCATATGCATCAACCCAAAAGTACTCTCTCTCAATACAATCTTCTTAATATCCTCAACACAAATTTCTCAAAATAGTAGGGATTTTCACATAGATTCCTTCCCCCTTTGGCAGCAATGGCAAAGGGTGCCATAACTCATTTGTAGTCTTCTGTAAGGTGTAGCCTTTCCAAATCTTCATGTCCATCAACCAGGTGCAAGATCACCCAAATGTACCCCATAGTGTTCTCCTGCAATCACTCCCCATAAGGAGTAGATCCATACATCAAGTCCAGAGAATGATATAGCTCTGAGATCCACTGGACTGATGCACATCTGCATCATTTAATTACCACTGGGAGGGGCCACCACCCCTAGCATGCCTCTGAGATATTCAAAATCATCTTTTGGAAAAGGTTTAGTAAATATATCTTCTATATGTTCCTTTGTTCTAATATACTCCAGTTTAATCTCTTTATCTGCTACCTTATCCCTCAAGAAATGATACTTAATAGAAATATATTTAGTATTTGAATGCATTACAAGATTCTTCGACATATTCACTATGCTAAAGTTATCACAATGGATAACCACCGACTCTTTGAAAATTATTCCAATGTCCTTCAACATTTGTTTCATCCAAACAACTTGTGTACAGTTTATTGCAACAACAACATACTTTGACTCAGCAGTAGATTGAGCGATACAGTTCTGCTTCTTGCTCAGCCAAGAAACCAATCTTTTTCCAAGGAAAAATGCACCACCACTTGTAGTCTTCTTGTCATCCACATTACTTTCCCAATCAGAATTAGTATAAGCCTGCAAAGTAAAATCTTCTGATTTTTCATACCAAAGTCCATATTCTATTGTCCCTTTCAAATATCCAAAAATTCTTTTCACAACATCAAAATGTGTCTCTTTAGGATCTGCCTGATATCTAGCCACAATTCCAATTGCATTGGTAATATCTGGTCTGGTGGTAGTTAGATATTGTAGACCTCCAATCATCGATCTGTACTTAGTCTGAAAAACACTTTGAGTCTCATCACTATTAGTCAATTTGTTTCCAGTCACCATAGGTGTCCCAACAAGTTTACAATCTTCCATTCCAAAAAATTTCAACATTTCCTTAAGATACTTGGTCTGAGATATAAAAATGCCATTCTTACTCTGATTAATTTGTATACCAAGAAAAAATTTCATCTCACCAATCATTGACATCTCGAATTCATTTTCCATTTCTTTAGCAAACTTCTTACTCATCTTATCATTGCCTCCAAAAATGATATCATCAACAAAAACGTCTATAATCAAGATTCCATCTTCATCAGTCTCAAATATAAATTAGTGTTTGTATTACCTTTTTTGAAACCAAGACGAAGTAGATATTTGTCCAGTCTTGCATACCATGCTCTTGGTGCCTGTTTTAGTCCATACAGCGCCTTCTTCAATCTACAAACCATGTTTTCATCATCTGTTAAAGGAAAACCATCAGGTTGCTCAATGTAAACTTCTTCCTCTAGATCACCATTCAAGAATGCCGACTTCACATCCATCTGATAAACCTTAAAGTCTTTATGTGTAGCATAAGCAATAAATAATCTCACAGCTTCCAATCTCAGAAAAAGAGCAAATGTTTCTTCATAGTCTATTCCTTCTTGTTGTGAATATCCTTTACATACCAGTCTTGCTTTGTTTCTTACCACTGTTCCTTCCAACAACATAGTCCTTGTAGCATCTAATATAGTTCTGTTTCTTCGCTCTGCTATCCCATTATGTTGTAGAGTTCTAGGGGCTGATGTATGTCTGTATATTCCTTTCTCTTCATAGTATGTATTAAATAGCTCTGATGTAAACTCTCCTCCTCTGTCTGATCTCAAACACTTTATCTTTAAATCAAATTCATTCTCAACTTTTGCTTTAAATAAATTGAATTTGTCAAATGCTCCAGATTTCTCTCTTAAGTATGTAACCCACATCATTCTAGAAAAGTCATCAACAAATAGTATAAATTACCTTTCACCATAGTATGATCTTGTTCGTGTAGGACCACACAGATCTGTATGTACCAGATCCAACTTCCCTTTTGTTGAATAAGATTTTCTTTTGAAAGTGCTTCTAGTCTTCTTCCCCATAACACACTCTCTACACATAGTGTTAGATGACTTTACAATCTTAGGTAGATCTCTTACTCCTTTTGTCATACTTGCCTTCACAATATTATCAAAATTAACATGACAAAGAATTTTGTGCCATAACCAACTGTCATCAACCCAATAAATCAAGAAGCTTCAAATGTGTTCAATTCAAATACATTACCTCTAGATTTAGTACTAGATGTGATCAAGTCCTTCTTTACTTCTGATAGAGAATTTACCATCAATGAATTTCATTTGATAACCCTTGTCCACTAACTATCCAACACTCAAAACATTATGCTTAAGTCCATCAACAAGTAATACATTGTCAGTGCTAGTCTTTCCATCAAAGAAATAGATCCAACTCCAATAATAAGCTTAGGAGTATTGTCACCAAATATGAAAACACCACCATCATGTATTTTCAAACTAACAAACTTGTTTTTATCTCCAGTCATATGGTGTGAACAACCACTGTCTATAACCCATTCAGATTTCTTTTCAACTCGGGATACTAAGGCTTTTTCTTCATGTATAGGTTCATCATACTTAATAACAATAAATCCAATTTCATCATAGTCACCATCATTATCATCAGATATACCCTCACTAGCATAATAAAATTCCTTTTCTTTTGAATACTTAGACTTGAAAAACTTAGGTTTGTGCTTTGGAATTCTTGTAGGACATCTAGATGCAAAATGACCAGTCTTGTTACATGAAAAATATTTCAAAGGTAATTTGCCTTCAAACTTTCCCTTACCTCTCTTTTCTCTTCTGGAAATTAGTACCACAACTTCATTTATATTTCTTTCTTCTTCTTGTATCTGTTCCCATTCATCTGCATAGGCTCCAAGTTCTTTTCTTAGATCATTACTATTGGTGCTTTCATTTCTAGATTAGGTCTTTTTGTTCTTGTGCACAGTTTCCTTGAATGTTGACTCAACTTTAGGTAAAGTGTCTCCCAATTCTACGACCTCAAATGTAGTTAACTTTCCAATCAACATCTCTCTGGTAAAGTTCAGTGTCAAAGGTATAATCTCCTCTATATCTTGTACTTTGGTTCTATATGTAGGCGTAAAAATCTGAGTATCTTCATAATCACTTATTCCTCACTATAAGTACCTCCAGAGTTTCTAATGCCAGTAATCACTTCAGTAATTCTCTATCCATATGCCCTAATGTTCTTATCCTCTCTCATCTTTAGTGATTCCATCTTTGTCTTCCAGTTTTGTAGCTTTGCCTGCTTAGTAAACTTGTATCCAATATACAATGCTTCTAATCTTGACCAGATCTCATGTGCAGAATCCAAGTCCTTTACTTCTGTGAATTCTCCTTTTGAAAGTGCGCTGATTAAAGATTCCCTTGCAACCATATTACATGAAAATAACTTCTTCTGATCTTCAATAACCTTCTCTAATTCATCCCCAGTCTCTATATTTTCATTCTTCTTTGTGATCATCCAGTAATCAATTCCCAGACATAGCGAATGTGTTCTCATCTTGTTATGCCAACTGTCAAAGTTTTCAGGATCAAACTTCAGACTATCCTTCCTGTAGTAAGTCATCTTCAGGATCACCTCAAGCTATTGAAATTTCTCTCTAAGGACCACACGCTCTAATACCAATTGTTAGGAATAAAAGTCCACAAGACAACTGAGAGGGGGGGTGGGTGAATCAGTTGTGATATAGATTATTAAAATTTAAACTTTATAAACCAAATCTGCAAATGTAAATGATAACATAGTAAATTCAAACACTATAACACAATATTTGTTGTCGAGGATACCCTATTAAAGGTAAAACCCCGATGGGAATTAAAACCCATAAATAATGTACTGAGAGTATAGTATCCCTGTTAGGAGCTTGTTACAATATTACAGTACATAGTCCATGTTAGGATGTAGACCTTGTTAGGAGTTAAAAGAAATAGTAGGCTCACTACCAAGACACACTGCCGAAAGAAGGTTAAAGATACCCTCAAGGATTTACAATCCAAACAAGTGTATAAAGAAAATACACAATCCAGTGAACTGTCTGATAGAAATTGTCTTTGCTTGGTAAGTTCCAATGAAGTAATCTTCTCATAAAATCTTCTCTACATCCATCAACCAAACAAGCCTCACAACTTTCACTTCTTCTTCTCTTTTTAATCTCTGTCACATCTTTTCAAAAGAAAAGATCACTCATATACACCCTCTTACAATAATTCATTAGGTCGGCCAGTTAAGCTTTCTTAATATATAAATAATTAATTAGGTTGGCCAATTAAGGATTTCTAATATAAAAATAATTATTTGACCCCTTGCTAAGATACACATAGTACCTATAACGAGTAAACATTATTTACAATCCATCAATTATGCTTCCAGATCTGCAATCCACGCTCACAATTCATTTTACACGCTACATGTCCGAAGTCGGCCAACAAATAGGTCTCCTTCAGAATACATGCCACAACTGACGTCACCAGTACCCAAACCATAATCAAACTCAACCCATTATTTCAACATATGTCAGATGTCCACCAGTAAGCTCACATCATCTAAAATATCTTTTCTAGAAAGATATACCTGAAACACAGAGACCTGCTCTGTCCAGAATCATAGTTACAGTCCTGAAACCAGTCTTCACCAAATCAACTATAACATACACAATATGAAACATAAAGCCAAGTGACCTTAGGAATAATATCAAAACACATCCTTATGCATAAATCCAACTTTGATCGTTCTGAATCATTCGTACAGTTTCTATACACTTCTTCCAGTTAAGTAACCAGTCTGTCCTCTCCACATAAATATATGTTGACATTAGTGACAAAACAAAAATATCAACAAAATGATCAGTAACCAAAACTAATATCATCCAACAGAGGTATTGTGATTAATTCAAGCCACATGAATGTGAAATACATATACCAAAGATCAAGATAAGTGACTAGTTCCTTATGTAAGATCATACGACAATTCCCAGGTTCCCATACGACAATTCCCAAGTTACCAGACGAGTTGCTGCTGTTACAGTATTTTGTCGTACAACAATTCTGGCAAGTGAAAACAACAATGTATATTAGGGATAGTTTTCCACTTGTTATGAGTCAAATATCAAGTTTGGACGATGTGTTATGTTGTCAAGAATGTTGTTTCTAATAGTGTCAAGTGATTCAAGCACATCAAACACAAAGAGGAGATGATCAAGCACTTTCTTCCCCTAGAGTCAAATTGGCTTAGTATCAAAATGTTTTCCCATGCTTTATATTCCTTCGCCTCACACAAAGTGATATTATATTTTTTCTAGGACTATGCACATTGTGGGTTTTGAAAAAAGACTCAATGCTCGAATTACATAGGCTCCCTCATGCCACATTCATGATTTAGAATACCCTTGGGAATACATATGGTTAGTGTAAAAATATTTAGGTGATCCGAGTAATCCACTTGGATCAATCCTTGTACAAATATTATGATACTTTTGGAGGTTAGTCGGGTATCTTCTATCCAAAAATTGTCTAGTAAGGACGTCCGTTCATGAATATCCCTTGTAGTTTTGCAAGAAAAATTAAGGCGTATAGCCCTACAAGCACCCAAAATGCATTGTCTTGCAAGAAATATTGAGACCTCTCGGCCCTACACAAGTTGAATGTACTCCCCTTGTAGTCTTGTAAACAAGATTAAGACCAAAAGTGACCCTACAAGCGCCTAGTCAAATGTAGTCTTGCTTAGCAAGTTTGAGGCAATGAGGCCCTACACATGAAGAAGTATTGGGAATAGAAAATAGCCATGTCTTTCCTCTCTTTGGATTGAAGGAAGCTTTTGATTATAGTGGGGTGGAGTAGCCGGGTTTTCTTGTTCCCCACTTGGGTCATTCCCAAAAGATTTCTCTCTTGGAAGGCCCTCTAAAGGTAAATGCAAGAAAAGTAAATGGATAGCTAATGAAGGTCAAGATTTCAGATTCTCCACAAGGAAAAGAACATACTCTCCTACTTCATAGTGTCTCCCAAAGACATCAAGCACATGTTTATTTACCAAAAGAAAAGTGTTGTTTTCCCAAGTTCAATCAAACATGTTTGGGTTTCTTATTCTCTAAAGAGAAGAACATAATACCCTTATGTCCAAATTTACCCAAACAAGCAACACCCTAGTTAAGGCAACCTACAAGCACAAGCATTAGTAGTTTCCCAAATTTCTTCTCTCAAAAGAATCCTACAAGCACAAACCATTAGTAATATTGCAAGAAAGAAGTGTGCTAGTGAGACTTTGACAAGCAAATCTTCCTTAAACTGTCCTGCAAAAACCAGTTAAGCTACAAAACCAGAGAGAAAACAAGATCATACAAAACATGCTAGGGGTTAGAAAACCAAAATCAGCTCAATAAGACCCCTAAAAATGCTCTCTATTTCTAAAATGACAAAGTACAGAGAACAACCTGGTAGCAAAAAGCGTATGACAAATAAGATAAGACCATACAACAAAACAAGACAAAATGATCTCCCGTAGCCCCATATGAAAAAACTAATGACCCCAAACGACAAAACTAATGACCCCATTAGAAAAAACTAATGGCCCCATAAGACAAAAATAATGGCCCCATACGACAATTAGGACCAGATGCATACTTGTATGACAATAGAAGTAGCATAATACAATAATCAACGCAGTTTCGTCAAAAACATGGAATTAATAAAAAATTGGGGAAAAAACCATGTTCATGCCCCACGGTAGGTGCCAAAAATGTGTGGTAAAATATGTGATTAGTAAAATGTGTGATTAGAATCTTCAACCAAACACTTCAATAAACCATTACATCAAAGGTGTTAGTATCAAAATGAAGATCAAACATAGCATTAAAACCCTTGAAACTGGTTCATTGCTTCCTAGTTGAAGTGAGTGTGATTCTCATGAGTTGCCCATTAAATTGGACATAGAAAATCAGTGACTTGACTACTCCAAAATGGAAGATTCAATGCAAGAGGGAGAAAGATGCATGTACTTGCATACTTTTCTCTTGAAAGCTTTGAAAATGAAAATTCATGAACTATCAAGCTAAATGCATAGCAACTACAAGGAATGAGACTAAAATGCAAGATTAAGCTATCAATGAGAAGAACAATGCATCTACCATTAAGCTATGAAAGGAAACTAAAATTACATTACACTAAGAAATGAAACTACAAATGCATAAGATGCAAGAAAACTACTATGAAATCAAGAGCTATGAGTGGACACTAAAAACCCTAGAATGAAAATAGCATCATAACAATACTCACCAAATTGCGTATTATGAATGAGCAAGGGAGCTATCCCTTTTATAAGAGATTTGAAGAAACAAGTGGTTGAGATTAAGAGGAAAAAGGGAATGATCAATGGTGGAGATTCAACTTCCCTCTTTCCATGTGAGATAATAAAGTGATTTTGATTGGTCAACTTTGTGGAGAATAAGATAAAATTGGTATTTTTCCTTTTATTTTTTATATTTGATTTTCATGTGCTCATAAAAGGGAACTTAGGAATTTTTGATTTATCCCAATGTTTTATTCTTTTTAAGATTTATCCTTGGATGATTGATGATTTGATTCAACAAGTTAGGATTAAGATTATGTAAGCAAATTTGATTAAGTGCTCTCATAATTAGAGTCTAGCGATAATGTCTTAGATTTTAGAATTTATTAAGATCAATTAATCAAAAATATGGGCTATATGTTTGCTAGACCAATTTTAGGTGATTACATCCATAAGAATAGGAGCACCAATACAAATAGCTATACCTACCATAGTCCCCTTGATGAAATCATTGAAATTGAAGATATCCTTGAAGATGAAGTTAAGAGATCCTATGACGATATCCTTGATGATGAAACCTTCCTGGGAAATTCTGTCCTTTTCCGAATCTCCATAAAATTCATTGACCTTCCACTCATTCACCCTAAACTCATAGAATGGGACTAACCAAGAATCACACATATAAATGAGTTCCAAAGAGAGGAAACACTCCTAAGATTCATGGGGGAAACATAACAACAACAAGACTGGGGGCAGACCTCATCACATGTTCAGAAGAGGAGATCTTTAGCCAGAAAAATAAAATAAAAAGAAAAAGAAAAACATGGGTCTCCTAGTGAAAACCCCTCTGGGGCACTATCTGACTCCAAAAAAGTAAAAACAAAGGGTGTTTCCCTGGTGAAAACCTCTCTAAGGGGCCAGAGGATGAAGACTTCTCTTCCTCTCATTCATTATCACATGACAAAACAATCATCCATTCTAATTGAAGAAACTAAGCCCGCCAATCTGGGAATGGAAGAATGTCTGAACATCACTTATATAACAATATCACTATCAGAGGCCGAAGAACTAGCTCTCACCGCACTCCTCCAAGAAGCTACAATTAAATTTGCATGTTATTACCCTCACATTCTCAAGTTGGATCCTAACCTAGTTGTACACCATCTTTTTTTAGATCCAAATGTCAAACCGTTCAAGAAAAATCTTCGCAAGATGCACCCTAAGGTAGCCTTACTAGTCAAAGAAGAATTGGGAAAACTATTATAGGATAAGATCATACGTGCTATTGATTACTCTGAATGTATTTCCAACATGGTACCTATCTCTAAGCCAAATGGTGAAATCAAATAATCTACATATTTTTGAGACCTCAACAAGGCATGTCCTAAAGATGATTTCCCATTGCCAAACATTAACATGATCGTTGACCTCATAACTGGACATGAGATGTTGTCACCCATGGATGGTTTCTCTGGCTATAATCAGATACACATTGTAGAAGAATTTCAACATAAGACAACATTCAAAACCCCTTGGGGTACCTTATACCACAAGATGATGCCTTTTGTCTTAAAGAATGCAGGGGCCACATATCAACGAGCCATGACTGTTACCTTCCATGAAATGATTCACAAGATCCTTGAAGACTACGTGGATGATATCTTGGCCAAATAGAGAACAAGGGAAGATCACCTAGATGTGCTAGAATGTGTATTTGAATGCCTCCATCATTACAACTTAAATCTTAACCCAAAGAAGTGTGTCTTTAGAGTTACATCCATAAAAATCATGGAATTCATAATATCAAGGCGAGGCATAGAGATTGATCCAAATAAAGTCAAGGCCATAATGTAAATGCCTCCACCAAAAACACTCGAATAGTTGCGCAACCTCCAAGGAAATTTACAGTCTATCCTCTTTTTTCATCTCATAGCTTGCTGATAAGTGTCAACTATTCACCCATATATTACGCAAGGACACCAGTTTTGAATGAGATCCCTTATGCCAGAGAGGTTTTGAAAAGGTCAAAGAATACCTTGCAAATATGCCCATTGTCGAAGACCACTTATTTCGTACATATTTGCAACTGCCATAGCACTGGGGATGCTTCTTTCTCAACTTGATGACAATGGAAAGGAAAGAGCTATCTACTACATCAGCCGCATGCTTGTGGGGTATGAGATTAATTACTCACCTATAGAAAAAGCATGCTTGGTAGTGGTCTTTTCCACTCAAAAACTTTGACACTATATGCTCAATCACACTATAAAGCTCATATCCAAAGTAGATCCTCTCAAGTATCTACTATCTAAAACTACCCTCATAGGTGGAATGGCTAAATGGGTAATGCTTCTAAGTGAATTTTACATTCAATTTGTGGATAAAAAGGAAATCAAGGGACAAGTCATTGCGGATTAGTTGGATGAAGCACCACTAGTGGATGTGTATCCCTTAGTCAAGGAATTTCTTGATGAACACCTATGCATGGTCGCAGAACAACATACTTTGAAACATTATTTCGATGGATTCTACACGACTCATAGGTCAGGGGCATGAATACTATTTGTCACCCATCAAGGCGACTACATTCCTAAATAATTCAAATTAGGATTCCCCTGCACCAATAATATTTCAGAGTATGAAGTACTCATCTTCGAGTTAAAAATGAAAATTCAATGGAACATTACAAAACTACAAGTATTTGGAGATTCACAACTCATCATAAAGAAAGTCCTAGATCAATTCTAGATAAAAGATGATAAGATACTTCCCTACAAAGAATTGGTGGAAAAAATGAAAGAGCACTTTCTACACTTACAGATCACACAGGTGCCCATATTAAAGAACAAAGAAAAAAATGAAATGGACACCATCAGATCCCTTCTAGAAATTCCTCGGGACGCAATGCCGTATGAATTCTTGGTTGAGAAGCTCCATGAAACCGCTTATGAGAAAACCAATTTTGAAATGGTGTGCATCTTGGTTGGTCCTCAATCCCCATGGTACCACGACATCCATGCTTATCTAAAATATGGTATCATATGCCCGCATGTCACAAATAACTAACACCAGAACCTTATTTGTAGAGCATCCCGCTACACGCTTGTAGCCAATACCCTATATCGTTGGGGATATCACACCATCCTCTCTAGATGTTTAGACTCAAACGAGGCTGCCCTGGCGTTACAGGAGGTACAAACTAGAATTTTTGGTGCCCACACGAGTGGTATAGTCTTAGCCAAGGGACTTCTCAAAGTGGGATACTATTGGCCCACAATGGAACATGATGCTTGTGAGTTTGTGAAGAAATTCTTACCATGTCAACAACATGCCAATCTGATTCATACCTTGGCACAAGATCTACATCCCATCGCACCTCCATGGCCATTCTCCTATTTCGGCATTCACCATCACTTTTCACCAATTCCGCATTCACCATCACTTTTCAAGTCCATATTTCCCGCAAGGAAACGACCAAGCTGAGGTAACCAACAAAACCCTTCTCAAGATCCTCAAGAAAATTTTCAATGATTCTGGTCATGAATGACACCTCCAAATTAGTCTCTCCCTATGGGCATACCATACTTCTTACTATACTCCAACAATCACCACCCTACTCACTTTTGTATGGTGCATAGGTCATCTTACCAATTGAGGTCGAATTTCCATCAATGCACATTTCACTCAAGAACCTAATCACTGATGAATACTACCACATGACATGCCTCACACTATTGGATATGTTAGATGAGAAGAGACAAAAATAATATGATCACCTCATTGTCTACCAGAACAGGCTTAAGAGAAGCTATAACAAGAAAATTTGTCCGCGACAATTCTAGGTGGGGGATTTAGTCCTCAATGAAAACCAAAAGGTACAAGAAGATAAAGAAAAGAAAGGCAAGTTTTAGGTCACATGGTTGGGTCATGTGTATATGAAAATAATACCTTCATGAAATTAGTATTGTTAGTCTTCAATTCAACTTTGAAATCTATAAATTAAGCTAATTGAATTGAAATGAACAATGAGCATCTTATGGCTCTCAATCTAGGAAAGAAAATAATATGCTCTCAGATTTGAAGATCCATTAATGACAGTCCTAGTAATGATAAATTGAAGCTATTTGATGTGATTATGTCCTATTTAGCTCAAACTATCCTAAATGCTTCAAGATTGATCAAATTCTATGAACTCAAGATCAAACTTGCCTATAGTGATGATGCTTTGTGTGTTCTCTCTTTTGCTCTCAAAATGGCTTCTATTTAAAGGATTTACCAAGGGTAGGGGGTAGAGTTTATTTAACCTTGATTAGGGTTGGGTTGAGTTGATTGTCTCATAGGTTAAGACAATTTAAATAACGGTTTTAGATAAGGAGACAAAATGAGTGGTCAAGATGAAATTCCAAGATGTGTGATGGAGAATCAATTTGGGCTTGATCCATGTAAGCTCAATCCTTAATCCTCATTGGTTGAATTTGATTTTCCCATGTGATGGGTGAGGAATAAAAGGAATTAATTAATTGATTTATTTAATTTCTTTATCCGTGTGCACCCTTGAATGGGTTGGAATTAATTTGATTTAACTATATAATTAATTGATTAATATCAATTGCATAATTAATTGATCTTTTTGATTTAATTAATCCAATAGCTTTGATAATTCAATTAATTCATAATTTTACTTGATTTTCTCACTTCATTATCTGTTTGATTTTTCTTGACCAAATTTAGGTGTCTACAAATGCCCTTCTTTGAATTGATGTACGAAGCACATGGTTCAAACAATGTCTGATGTTTGATTGGCTGATCTGATCTCAATGTCTGATTTGCTGAAAACTCTGATGTGATGTCCTGATATGAAAAATAACCTGATTGAGATGCTCCACTGATGATGATTTCAACATATGATTCCCTAGATTTAATTGATTGATATCGTGTCCTAATAATATCTTGCCCCCTCGAAAATGAAAGCACAATTGATGCAAAAAAGATTTCAAAACATAATGTGATTGGTCAAATATGATTTCATTTCTGATAAAATTGACGTTCGAAGAATGCCTCAGTGATGAATTTCTAAACTTTTGATTAAAGAAAGATAAAAATACCTTTTAATTAGGTCAAAAAGGTATAAAAGGGGGTAAAAATGTCATTTTCACCATCCATTTTTACTTTTTACCCTCATTTTTTCTCTAAATGATTAGAAGATTGATAGCGATGGTTGTGCTGATTCAGGAACATAGATTCAAGTGAGGGTGTAGATTCCAACATCCTATAGACAGACCTCTGGTAAGTGCTCAAATCCCTCTTGTTTAATCAATTTTGAAATTTTAATGCTTTTTGGAGGATTTTTACGCATTAAAATTTCAAAATTAGCGCTTAGTAATGTATGCCCCAGTAGAGTTTTAATGCTTATGATAGGTAAAGTAGTGCCTAGGAAACCCTAATTTAGAATCCTAATTCATCTATCGTGTGTGATGAGTGAAGTAGCACCTACTAGGAAAACTAGCGCGTACACATTGATGTTGCGCTTCAAAAGAATGAAATAACGCGTAGCATGCTTTAACTATCCTGTACATGATGTGGCATGCATGATGATTTGAAATGATGCGTACACCCACATGAAATGACGTGTGACCTAATTTGATGACTTGAATCCTAAATTTGAACGTTCTCTGATTTGGCTAAGTGTTTGATCGATAGAATGTTTGATGTGGTCTGACATGTGATGAAAAACAAGTGCTTGTGATGTTAGTTCCAACATTTTGATGAATTTTTATGATGTCAATCCTAATAGGTTGATAGGATAATTGATGCTTTTTCCATTCTCATGATATAGAGTTAGGAAAAAAATTCATGTGCTCTAGACGAGCGATAGGATGATAGGATAACTTGATTGACTTGTGATGATCCATAAAATGATGATACTAATGTGATTTCACTTGATTACAAAACATGTTCGATTCCTAAAGTTGTATATCTGGGGGCTACCTTCGTGGCCTTTAGACATGGTCGACTAGTTGATTTACCATGAGAAGCAAGTGATAGGGAAATGTGACTTGTCATTTTTTCTAGATATGCCTCGGTTCTAGATGAATCAAGGTTTACTTACAGCTATGGCAGAGCGATGGCACTCTGACCATAATACTTTCCACTTTCCATTAGGAGAGATGACTATCATGCCAGAGGACGTGTATAGATTTCTCAGGATTTCAACTCGAGGTGAGTTGGTTTACTATGATTAGGTTTATGACGGAGCAACATGCATATGGGTATTTGTTGATCTTACTATTGGTGACGAGAGCATTTCGTGGGCACAATTTTTCTCATTCCTTATACTTCATGTGGTTTTGGGTTCTTACCTCTTAACCAACGAGGTCATGGATTTGTTGTTGGTTGGGGTCAGATCTTAGAGGATATGATTGCACATCCACAAAGGTTTAATTGGGGTTCCTTTGTGTTAGCACAATTATATCACGAGCTACATCACGTAGTATACAGACATGGTGCTACATTTTCAGTAGGTGTAGTAGTACTACAACTCTGGACATGGGAGCATATTCTTGTCAAACAATCGATTGCAACTAGACACAGAGATCCAGGTTGGCCATATGGTTATCTGTACAAGGGTATGATTCTCAAGCCCCATCTGGGAAAGCTGGAGTTTTGGCGTCAGATTCTTGATGAGATAGATCAGGTTGTGTGGTGACCTTACCTTGGATGTGAGGCATGACATGAGGATGATGCAAAGTTTCCATATATGTATTCACCTCATTTGCTGATAGGACAGTCTCTAATTATTGAGATATTATACTTTTATAGAGTGATGAGATAGTACGACCAGACACAGGATATACCACAGGGGTTAGCTTTATATGCTCGAGTACAGGCATAGAGATCTATGTGGGCTCAATAAGTAGATTACATATATGCATGTGAGGAGATACATCAGATGGGTTACATGGTTTGGGATATGCTAGATCATATAGTGGATGTAGGGATGTCAGAAAATTACACTCAGTGGTTTTCTCAACACAGATTTGTGAGATTTATAGATCCAGGGGATTCTATACCTGATATTGATGATCCATCAGATGATGATGATGGAGCTGGAGGCGGTGGGAGAGGTGGAAGAGAACCTAGACAGAGAGTCCCAAGGAAGGGTGGAGGTAGGGGTGGTGGGAGAGATGAAGGTAGGGTGAGAGTGAGAGGTGGTGGGGTGGGTGGCAGGGTTTCACAAGTTCCATTAACAACTTGGGGATACAGACAGAAGAGAGAGACTAGTCAGGCTTAGCTAGCACATGCTAGATAGGTTCAGTAGGCTCCAGTGATTCTAGTGATTCCATTAGTACCACAGGTTATGATACCTATGTAGGTTTTTATATCTCCACAAGTTCTATAGGCTATGGATACACTCACACAAGATGTTAGGACTCTACAGGCCGGGATGACATCTATGAGTAGACAGATTGATCAGGTTGCTACTATGATGCAAATTTTTATGACCATGATGGCACAAAGGCCTAGCATTTTGAGTACTAGTTAGGTGCCTCAGACAGATCCAAGAAGTTCAGTGGGCAGAGGGATAGATGACACAGGTGGTCCAGGTGGTACATGTGATATAGGTGGCACAGATGGTACCAATAGGAAAAATGGTGCTCCTAGTTGATTATGAGTCTCCCTCTTGTTATATGATGTACCATGATGTACATTGATTGAGATTACGATGTATCTTGATATACATTTGATAGACATGATGATGGACGTTTGATTACTACATTTATGATAGACATTCTTACTCTTGATTCCATATTCTCTTTATGATGTCCTTATATGTTGGACTTATATTTTGATGACATATGGATGCACTTGCTATATGATTATGCATTTAGTTTTATATGTTGTGGATGAGTTGTCTTATGTATGAAAATACTTAGATGGATGCAAAAATGTATGATAAATGCTTTTAATGATGTTAATGATCTTATGTAATGATATGCAATGGAACTAGATGAGAAAATGCTTTTATTTTTGTTGTTTTTTATGCATATAAATTTTAATGAAATACACCTTAATGATGAATACTGCTTAATGATTTAAATAACTTTAGGAAATAATAGATGATAAATATGGCTTAATGATTAATGATATGTAATTTTTTTATTAAAATCCATAATAATTTATTTAAAAGTGAAATTTTCTTTTGATGATATCAACCCTTTGAAAAAATCATTCCCTAACCCAGGAAATCCTTTATGCAAAACTACTTCTAAAATGAATGCAACTAACTGTCATTATTGCAAAGAAATGCATGGATTAAATTTTCATTGTCAAGCTTTGTGGTACTTCTAGCACGTACAACCATCACTCGTTATTTTTACAAACCATGAAGATGATACAACTCTCACTGCTTCAACCATGAATACCACTTTCATCAGATTCAATGATGCGAGTGCATGTTTGCATTAAGATATGGAAGATCTAAATGGCCAAGATATCCTTTTGCGTAAACAGACAGAGATTGAATCCCTTCCATATGCAAAATTTCCTCAATGACTCTTTGATGGTCATGTCCTTAGACAAAGTCACATACGTCAAAGAATCAATCTTAAACAATCACATAACAATCAAGAAAAGATGTCATGCTTTCTTCATTGCTAATCTAGTCGAAACATCATGGACTAACTAGAAAGACATGACTCAAGAAAACTCAATACCTCATCAAAAATGTTAGTGCTATTGTTGTATCCATATTTCAAATAGAACTTCATCCATTTCGATATTTTCGGTTTTGTTCATTTTAATCTTGATAATACTAATTCAAATGAAGGTCAAGGATTATGTTTGTGTCAAGATCAGATGAGAATTGAACAATTATGTAAATCAAAGGTTCAAGTGTCTATTTGTTGTAGTTTGATGTTGTGATTCATGTGAATTGGTGCATGTTTTGATGAAATCCTCAATTAAAATTTATTGCCCCTAGTTGGATAGGAAAATGTGTTGGGCTTGGGCAAACTTCCAAAATATGACAAAAGATCGGTATATGCAAAATGCAGCCCAGAGAATTTATTATGACTATGTCCAAATGATGGATGCAAGAATATGTACAATGGTGATGGAAAGATGCAGATGGACCATGCATAAAGGACAAACCCAAGGGTCAAATGACACCTATTTACAAGGTTTTCACCACTTGACTTTATTGCTCTTTTTCTCTTTTTTTTTTTCTTTTTCTTTTTTGCTACCAAGGCACCTATTGCTAGGTTTTCACCAAGGCACTTTTTATCTTTTTCAAAATTTTCAATTTTTTTTTTGTTTATTACCAAGGCATCTGTTTGCCAGATTTTCACCAAGATAACAATTTTTCCAGGATCCATATTTGAATGTTTTTGCTTTCTTCATGCTCAGTTTTCCACTTTTTTCCTCTTTTCCCAAGACTATTTCCACTATTTTTTTGAATTTCTTCAGGATCTCTTTCACTATTTTTGAATTATTTCAAGATATTTTTTCACTATTTTTGGATTATTTCAAGATCTCTTTTCACTATTTTTGGATTATTTCAGGATCTCTTTTCACTATTTTTGGATTATTTTAGGATCTCTTTTCACTATTTTTAGATTATTTCAGGATCTCTTTTCACTATACAAAGAATGATTCTTTCTCTCATATGATACTCTTTCATCCTATACACTTTCATTTGACTCTCAAGTATAGAAACTCTTCAAGTGAACACTATAAATAGGTTCTTTTAATTCATCTCCATCACAGTCAGCTAGCTTGTATGTTCTCATGCCTAAAGAAGAAGTGACAACGACTAGTGCCAACTAGTTTTCTTCCCACTTTCCTTTCTTCTCTCTTTCCACTTGATTCTTAGGGTTTTCTCTCAACACTAAATCCCCAATTTGAAACACTCTAGGTTTTGTCTTCTTGTTGTAGTTCCTTGAAATTATATTTTGATATACCTTGAGATGTTAATATGCCTGAGTTTGATGTTCTTCTAATAACTTAAGTTGTTGAAGTCTAGAAACCCTATAATCCTCATCTATTATCAAACCTTGTAAGGAGACTCTCAAGGATGGAATCTAAACTTCTAAAGGTAATACAACCTCTGCTCCATAGACCAATGAAAATGATGTTGCCCATTTTGGGGTCCTTATGCTTGTTCTATATGCCCACAATTCTGGATTCAATTGTACATGCCAATTCCTTCCTAAATTATCGACTATTCTTTTCAAAATTGTGAAAATGTTCTTATTTGTTGCCTTTGCTTGTCCATTCCCTTGAGGATAATAAATGGAAGAAGAATGATGTATAATATGAAACTTGTTACATAGGTCATCCACATCCTTGTTTTTAATTTTTTTTCCATTATCAATTATTAAAGCATGAGAAATGCCATATCTACAAGTGATGTGATTTAGGATAAACACTGAGATTTGTTTATCCATTGCACTTGTCAAAGGCACAACTTCTACCCATTCAGTGAAGTATTTTGTTGCAGTTATGATGTATCTATGACCATTCAATGAAGGTGGGTAAATCATCCCTATTAAATCAAACCCCTATTAATAAAAGGGCCAAGGTGTGGTCATTGGGCGTATATCTTGTGCTGGCGCATGAATCATGTTCCCATAATATTGGCATTTCTAACATATCTTGACAAACTGATAAGCATCCTTTTCTAGAGTTGGTCAAAAGTATCCCATGCGAAGGATTTTCTTAGCTAAGTTTAACCCACTAGAATAAGACCCACAAATCCCCTTGTGAACCACTCATAAATCTAATTTTGATTCCTCGTCCTCTAGACACTTAAGTAGTGTTCCTTCAAGACTTACGATACAATGTGTCAAAAAGGATTGTATAACAGGACACTTGGCATATAAAATGTCTTTTTTGATTACGGGTTTGGTCCAAGGGTAAAATTTGGTCTTTTAGGTAAGTAAAATAGGTCCATACCAAGGTGAGTCATGTCTAATTAACAATAAAATTATTTGAGAGTCGGGAAGGTCAAATGCAGGTTTCACCAACTCTTCCATGAAGAATTCATATCTAGCATTCTGTTATGGATTTTGAAGAGAAAGAGGCTAAAGTTGCCATGACATCTGCTGCTCTATTTCTGTCTCTTGGAATTTTCTCAAAAGTAATCATGGAAAAGTAATTTATCCAATCATATATCATTCTTTTATAGGGCATCAACTTGTCATCCTTTGTTTGGTTTTCATCATTAATGTGATTTATGACTAGTTGAGTATCACCATATACTTGCAATTCTGTCACTTTCCATTCTAAAGCCATTTTGATGCCTATGAATAGGGCTTCATATTCTGTAATATTGTTGGTGCATGGAAAAATAATTTTGTATGACTTTGGAATTGTGTAACCTTGAGGGGCAATCTAAAGAACGTCTGCCCCTGATCCATGTTGTGTGTATGATCTATCAAAATACAGTTTCCATGTTTTTGCGTCCACATTAATTATTTATGAATCTGGAAATTCAACTTGAATAAGATGATTATGAACTAGAGGAGCCTCCGCCAATTGATATGATATAACTTATCCCTTGATGGGTTTTCTATCCATATATTCTATATCAAACTTGCTCAATACCTCACCCATTTGGCCAATCTTCCCGTGAGAGCCATTTTGCTAAGTAGATACTTTAAAGGATTGATTTTAGCAATAACCTTAACCTTGTGCACCAACATATAATGACATAGTTTTTGGAAAAAAAAACTACCATGAGACATGCTCATTCAATGAAGCTATAATTAAGTTTGTATTGACCAAGGTTCTACTGAGATAATATATTGCCTTTTCTTTTCCATCTTTATCTTATTGAGCCAATAATACTCCTAAAGAGCGACCTGTTGCTGAAATATAAAAGAGGTATTTGATAGGTGGCATAAGTATAGTTAGATTCACCAAGTATGACTTTAATAAGGAGAAAGCTTCCTCACGGTGTGCATCCCACTTGAAAACAATGTCTTTATGTAGAAGTTTAGTGAAAGAACGACATTTTTCTGCCAATTGAGATATAAATCTTCTTATAGATTGCAACCTTCCTTGAAATGATCTCATTTGAATTATGTTATTAGGTGTATCCATATCAGTGATAGCTTGGAATTTCTGAGGATCAACCTCGATTCCTTTTTCTTAAACTATGTAACCCAATAACTTTCCTGATTGCACCCCAAATGCACACTTTTTAGGATTTAACCTAACTTTTAATTGTTCTAACCTTGTGAAAATATTTTCCAAGATTGGTAGATGATCTTTCCTTTCATGTTATTTAGCTAAGATATCATCTACATAGTCTTCAAGAAATATATGCATCATATCATGAAAAATTGTGGTCATTTCCCTTTGATAAGTAGCTCCAGCATTTTTAAGGCTGAAGGGCATGACGTTCTAACAATATGTACCCCAAAGGAATGTGAAGGCAGCTTTCTCTTGATCCTCTGGTGCTATCTTAATTTGGTTAGATCTGCTAAATCCATGCATAAGGGAAAACATAGAGTGTATTTCTGTTAAATCCACTATAGCATCAATGCTAAGTAATGGAAAGTCATACTTTGGGCATGCCAAATTAAGATCTCAAAAATATGTGTATACTCTAATTGATTTATCATGCTTTGAAAATGACACAATATTGGATATCCATTCAACATAATCTATAAGCCTTATGAACCCCACTTTTAACAACTTTTCCAATTTTATATTTCTTAGTTTTTGTTTCACCAGCTTAGCCCCTGGTCTTACATTCAGGTGATGCATAATGAAACTCGAATCTAACCCTAGAATATCTGAATAATACCATGCAAAATTAACTTGCTTTTCTTTGGAGAATTGAATGAAATCTTGCCTTTCTATTGGAGTTAATAAAACTACAAGGTGTATGAACCTTTAATTTGATTCGATGTCAATGTTTACCTTCTCTGTAGGTTCAATAAGTATAGGAGCCCTTTCCTCATCATGTCCTAGAAAAGTATCCAATCTCTCTTCCTTAGGTGCCACAGTTGGGTTTTCACCTTTGGAAACATCCTTTATTTTTACTTTTTTTTTTTGGGTCTAGTATTACCACATTTAGACCATTTCATTTTTTTATTTTTTTTATTTTTTTATTTTGGATTGAGAGATTCCCCCTTGCTTCCATTCCTATGCTTTGATCAAATTCATTGGTGAAAGAGGGTTCAACTACATTTAGGTATAGGGCCACAAAATTATCATTGGGAAAAGAGAGTATGTCATTTGGCTTGGCTAGGTCCTAATCAATTAGTTCGGGGTGGATAAGTGATAAAGGTTCATTGGGTATGGTGGAAGGGACATATTGAGCTTTCTTGGGAAGTTGAAAATATATGGAGCTTGGAGGAATACTTTGGTCTTGAGATGGAAAGGTATCATCTTGGAAGAAATGAAAGGGTCTAAGGGAATCATCATAGGATTCTATGGATATGGGATATTGGTAAAATATTGGATAGTATCTTGATCATGAAATTTTCTAAGATTTGTTTCTTCGTACTTGGAATTACCTTCTTGACATAGATCCACTGTTAAGGACAATGTATGATTTTGAATATGCATTGGGGATTCAAGGGATGTTGAGAGATTATTTTGAATAGGCTTGATAGTCATTGAAGCCCATGAAATATTGGGGTCTAATAGCTTTGAAGCATGAAATAAATTTGCAGCAAGATGTAAATTAGCTTGAATTTCTTTTATAGGCAGCCCTTGAGGGTAAACATAGTCAATGTGGAAAGTATCATCCTTAGCTTTATTGTTTGATGGTGATGGTGTATCTGGGCGTGAAGCTTTAGGATATGGAGGAATGATGGAAAAGATAAAGGTTGCATGTGGACCATTACTAGACATAGGTTCATGGTTTAAATCTTAATGCTTGAGAGCAGTGTATTGTTTTTCATTAGATGACTCATTAGGATTTTGTACTCAATTATGTCATCATCAATGAGATCTTGAATTTTATGCTTCAACTCCATGCAATATGAAGTTTCATGTTCATTATGTCTATGATATGCACAATAGTTTCTCAAGAATACAAAACCACATGAAGTGATTTTTGGAAATGTGATGAGCCTTATTTCAAGGAGTTCTTCCAATGTTGATTCATAAGATTGTCGTAAAGGAGTAAATGATCTATCCAACAAATACTTAAATCCCCTTGTATTCACCAAAGAGATGTTGGATTCAAGATCACGATGATTTGATTTGTTGTTTTCATATGATTGAGGGATAAGACCCTTAATGAAATCTTATGTAACTTCCTCTTCATTCTCTTGATAAAAAATAGGATGGTCATGAAGTTGTTCTTGATCAAAAGTAGGTTTGTTGTGATTAGATACCTCTTTGTTTGAAGAAAAGGGAGGTATGGATGGCTCATGATCATAGAGAAAAGGAAGGGGTGATCTTAATGAGGACTTGTTAGATGATGCGTTCTTTTCTTTTGTCTCATCCTTATTTAAGGTTGATATGTCATAGTTATGAGAAAGCTTAACTCCTAATAAAGCTAAGTTTAAGAAATATATTTCTTTATCCCTCTCCAAAAATAATTCTAAGACTTCAAGAAACATGAGATCTTGGGATGCCTCTTCAATTTCCTCTTCAGTTGCTTCTTCATTTTGATGCCTATGGAAATTTGATCTTGGTTTTCCTTAATATGATTTTGATCTTGATCATAATTATTATTTTTCTCCTCCATAGGATTGATTCGTTCTTCAAATAGATTCATGATATGATGTCTTTGCTCTTTTTCAATTGATTGATTTTTCCTTTGAAAATTTATTGACATCCTGGATTATATGGGATTTGATCTATCTATTTCACTAGACAAGAAGTACTCTGAAAAGGGTATCCAAAAATGATCTTGAAATTTTCCAACAATCCTGGGAGATACTCATTGTTTGAGTTTCTCAGTTTATATGCGCTACTTCAGAGATAGTGCGCACTACTTCAATTGTGTGTACGCACTTACTGGAAAGATAGAACATGCTAGTTGATTGTTCAAGCATGCTACTTAGTAATTGGTACACGTTGAAACAGATTTGTAAGTGTCACTTTTCTTATCATAGACGTTAGAAGTATGTTTACATGCGTTACTTTTCTATTTAAAAGCATTGCAAAAATGTTGATATGCGTTAAAAGATCCCTGAAATAAGTGTGTCACTGTTTTGATCTCCGTTTTGATTAATTTTTAAAATTTTTAAAGTGTGATCAGATCTGGATGGATGTTTTCTGTTTGTAAGATAGATTAGCACACACAACAAATTCTTGTTTTAACCCTTTAATCTAACACAAAGTGTATGTTTTTGATCATTCTATAGGTATTTAACAAGAAAGTCTTCCAAGCAAGCTACCTATGGAAAAATTTGGCTTGTAAATGGCTCTAAAAGGTAGATATTGCTAAATTAACCAGGCTTTAATCAAGATTCCATTCAAATTTTTTTGAGTCTCATCCCCTATTATAGAGGCCTCCCACATGCGTAAAAACATGATTTTGCACAATCCTGAAGGACTACTAGAGGAGGTTTGATTCTCAATCCTTTCCGTCACTCACCCCATTAAGGATGAATATATTTTATTTTATAGTGGGTTAGATTACCATGGCTCAAATGCTTGTATCCCACTTGGGTCTTTCCCTCTCACTGTCCTTGAAAAGGAAAATCTCAGGAGACAGGCCTACTACATATCTAACATGTTCATTTTGAAAGAAAGAAATGAAATGAATAGGTAGGTTTGGGAATTTGATTCACCTAAAAGGTGAAGAGCATATCCCTACTACTTCTCCATTCCAAACACAATTGACAAAGTTCATTTTCCACCTCTTAATATAAGGGATTTGAAGTGTGCATGGATTTTTGATTAACTCAAAGAGTGAAGAGCATATACCTAGCACTTCTCTTCCACAAACAAGGAGGTTCAAATTTAATGTTTGATTCAATTCCTTAGGTTCTTCACATCTCAAATTTGGCATGCGAAATGATTTAATTTGTGATTGAAGTTTCTTTTCTAATTAAGCTAGATTTCAACTTTGACTTGCCACAATTTGATCAAATGCAAAAGGATTTTAGATCTTACCTTTTTTGAAGCTAGCTAGGCTAGGAGCTTTATTGATTTTTTTTTCTTTTTCATTTTACTCACCTAGTGGAAATCGTTCCAACTCCTTTGCATCGTGTCGTCAACAAGTTAGTCCAACACAACTCAAGCAAAAGTGAGGATAAAATCAAATTTGAAGGAAAATTTCTCAAGTTACTGAAAATCAAGATGAAAATTTCAATTTAGACAGGAGCTTGAAGTTTAATCTAATTCAAAATGAGGAAAATTGAAGAAATCTTGATACAAATTAACTATTCTCAAATACATATGCATGCTTTCCATATCCAAAAACCTTTGACAGAAAGTTTTAGCCTCCTTTAGCTTGTTCCACCTTTTAATTTCTCTCCTTTCCTCCAATTTCTTGTAGTAACTTGGTTTATGCACCTTCTTGTGGATTGACATCTGCAGAAAAACCAAATTTTATCATTAAACTTAATGATTTTTTAAATTTAAACTGCAGACTAACAGACAATGCTACACATTATTTTAAGCTACACGCTACTTTAAACTCTTCTACGCGCTACTTAACTATAAAAGAACAACAATTTTAACTACTAAGTGCTATTTAATAGATAGCATGCGTTATTTGGAAGTTAAAAGTGTAGAAAGAAAAATGGCAGGCGTCAGAGGAATCTTGTTAAGCGTCACTTTGTTACGTAAAGGCATCAAACTTTAGGCTTGTACTTGTTTTAGACTGTTAAATGCACTGTAATAATTTAAGACATAAGACATAAGAGTATTTGTATGTGTCATTTTGTTGTGTAAAGGCATTATAATTTAGGCTTGTACGCGTCACTTTACTTGTAAACTGCAAATTCCTGCAACAAAACACACTCAAACACAACAAAAATCCATGAAAATATTAGAAATGAGGCTTAGAGCCCCACGGTGGGCGCCATTTGTGTATAATAAAATCATACGTTCATGAAATTAGTATTTTTACTCATTAATTCAACTTTCAAATCTACAAATTAAGTTAATTGAATTGAAATGAAGAATGAGCATCTCATGGCTCTCTATCTAGGAAAGAAAATAGTGTGCTCTCAGCTTTGAACATCCAATAATGATAATCCTAGTAATTAGAAATTTAAGTTATTTGATGTGATTATTGTTGGAAATATATTGTAGGCTAGGTGACTGAGAGGAGGGTGAATTAGAAACCAATAAGACTTCTTTACTTTTATCCTTTATTAGATTGTCTAATCTAATTGCATGCATGGAATAGAAAAGAAATAAACATTCATAACACTTGACACAAGATATGGTGACCTAGAAACCTTCCAAATAGAAAGTAAAATTGGGCTGGGGATGATACCCACAAGCTTTAGAACTGCAGTAATAAAGTTTTCCGGTTAAGGCTTACAATTGACCACTTCTGATGATATTCCCTGTTAGGAGCAATAAGGACTGTTAGGTCCACCTTGTGAAAGGATTTATACAATACAGTTAAGTATGCACTCTATTAGGAGATTTGCGAAGGACTGTTAGGTCCACCCCGTTAAAGAATTTGACTGATACACCTGTTAGGATGAATCACTGAATGATTTTCTATGCAACTCTGATTTGATGAATTAGATCCTTTGATGTAGTACTGATCACCTGAATGTGATAGATGAGTCTCTAATGTTCCTCTATACTATTGTAGCCTTCTAATAAATATGCCTCTTCATATTCACATCTATATATGTATTCAATGTTGTTGTAATAAAAATGATTGATGATTTGGATAAATAAAGTGTCTCACATATATACCTATACAAATCAATTGACTCTGCAAGTCAGATACAATCATATTAAATAGTTTCAAACAATATTCACCAAGTTGGCTCAATGCTGATACTCAGGTCTAGTAATCCACTTGGGTGATATACTGATACTCAGGTGACACAGTGAACTTGGCAACTCTGGCACTCGATTGACACTGGGTGCTCGGTCCACATTGATCACTCAGAGATGGTATGTAACTCAGGTAACACTGGTGACTCGGCAGACACTGCTTGGAACTAACTACTCGGTCGACACTGCAACTTCTTAGCTCGATCAAAACTACAAGTTGCTGGCTCGGTTAACATTGTAAGTTGCTGGCTAGGTTAACACTGTAACCATATGAATGACTAAGTGTTTTGGCACTAATTGACAACATGTCTTTCCATAAGGTCTAAAATATCCCCCTATGGCATTAGTAACAAAAAAACTTATCATACCAAAACCTTGATCAAACAAATTGATAAGTCAAAACTCCCCCTTACCATGT
>MU225802.1:1281311-1302783 GCA_018584345.1 Thuja plicata | reverse complement strand
TATATATATATATCTTCCTCTTCTCTATACATGTATTTCCTCATATATATACTCTATATTTCCCCTTTATATACATATATGCTATCTTTCCCCCTTGTTTTTTGACACAAATGCCAAAAATGCATATCTACAAGGTAATACCAAAGTGTGAAAGGAGATCATTATGTACCTTCAAAATTTGAGACAAACCCTTATCCCAATTGTCTTGCAACACCTTCAGGATGTGCAACTCAATATGAATTTCTATAGACAACTCCATCATAAGCTCAACAACTGAAAAATTGTTATCATGGATGAGTGTCTTTACGTGAGCAATATGTTTTTGCATGACATCCATATGAGGAATGAGTTGGCTTTGTATAGCTGATAGGGATTACCTTGTTCTTCCTTCTTCCCCCAGTAGCTATGCCTGCAGATCAGTCAGATACCTGATCTTAACAAAATGCACTGAACTTGATATACGATTAAGTTTGAACTAGCTTGCACTTTCCTTCAAATCATTGTCAATCTTTGTTAGCTTGTTCTTTATTTCCATGGTAACATTGGGTGTGTCACTCAACTTTAAAAAAAATGCTACAACATTATTCACAGTGGTTTCTAGAGAGATAATAATACTGGATAGCTTCACTTGATCTAGTGCAATCTTACCTGCAACATTCTCTGGAACCTTATTGTCAAATTTTCTCTCTGCCTTCTGTAGTAATTTGTCTTGACCACTTAGATCTTTGTTAAAGTTATGAACTATGTCAACAAGTTGGTTCATTATAGATTCTTTCTCATTAACCTCAATCTCTAGTGTATCTAGGAATATACCTTTGATGTCTTCTAGCACTCTGTTCCTTTTCTTCTCAGCTTAGAGCTTCTATTGTTTTTCTCTTTTCTTCCATAGCTCCCCAAGGATGTCCATTTGCTCGGCTGTCAGGCTAGAAAGATCCCAATTAGGAATCACAATGTCTTCCTCAAGGTCAACTTCATCAGTAATTATTTCCTTTTCTTTACCCTCGACCTTGGGATTAGGTGAAGGAATGATTTCCTTACCTTTTCCATCATCATCCGTTTCCTCAGTGTTCAATTTAAGTAGGTCTTTAACTGTCATTACACCAACTGTAGAATCAGTACCAACTGTTGAAATATTCATAGTGTCCTATTGTGACTCGGTCTGGCTTGGCCCAGTAGTAGGTAGAGCCTGATGCTTGGTTCCTACTAGACTTGATTTAGACTCTGTGGTATTTTCCTTGCTCGGAGATAAGATAATTAGACTAGGTGATTGGGGCAGGGATGTCATTACTGCCACTGCTATCTTCTCTACATCTGATTCCTCAATGGTTTGTACCTCAGGTAGTTCTTCATCTTTAACCTTTACATAAGGGTCTATAATTGGTTCCTCTATCTTATCATCTTCCTTTTCTCCCTTGTTATAAAAAATGGACTTCTGCAACCTAGTTGCGGTCTGTACAACATCCTCTATTTTCTTGCCCAAAATTTGAAAGGTTCTAAACCTTGGAGTATGTCTACTTTCATACTTAGACATAGCATCTTTTACCTCCTTATCAGTTAATTTAGGCATGACTTGCTTCAAGGTTTGTTTTCTGATGTCTCTTTCAATCTGGACTGCATTTTTCCAGTGAATGGTGATTGCCTTCAGAATGTCTTCAGTCATTTGGCTTTTCAATTCGGATGGATCATACTTCCATTTTTTCATCTTCTGTACTAATGCATCCTCAACCAAATTTTATTTATCCTTGGTTCTAGAAGCATACTTAAGTGATCTAAGACTTGACATACCACTACCTTCCTTAAATTGTTCAATCTTTTTCTCAAAGGTAAGTGGTGGCTTCTTGAATGTAACTGTTTCTTCCTCTTCATCATCTTCTTTGGGCAATATCATTTTTCTTCTAGATCTCCTAGGTTTGTTTGCAGTGAAGGAAGGGGTAGAGATCTTTGGTGTTTTCTTGGGGGCTAGCCTCTTCTTCTTAGGAGGCTCTTCTTCTACCTCTTCCTCTTCTTTCTCAGGTTCTTCTTCTTCTTCCTTTATGTCATCCCCTTTGCCTTCAGTGATCAAAAGAGGAGAGTCAGATGACTTGCCATATTTCTTTCCAAACTTCTCAATTCTTTTTCTTCCTCTCTTCAAGATTTTGGGAATCTTGGTTTCCAATGTTATTCTTCCCTTACCTTCTTCATAAGTACCAAAATATGTTTCTTTAGGATCAACATGCTCATTAACAAGAGCCTCAATAATATCTCTAGTCTCATCAATGTTAACCTCATATTTAAGAGGTTTCACCCATGCAACCCTGGTTTGACTGCTTGGATGTGCACTTTGTCATAGTCAACTAGGAATCATATATCATCCTATAGTCTTCTACCAATTGTTTGGGAATTTTGAATCTATTTTGCATTTTCTCTTTGAAACTCTCAAAGTAAGCATCCATGATGCTTTCAAAATTGTCTCCCAATTCAGCTATAAACTCATTGATTTGACATACTATAGGCCTATCCTTCTTCCATACAAATGTTCCTTTTGAAGGGAAAAAAATTTGAACATAAAAGAATAAGCAGACCAAGAGTGAACTGAACTTACAGGGATTGGTCTTAGATGCCCGGATGCTCTCCATGGTTTTTCTCAGTTGGATGAACTGCAACTTGGCTAGTCGAATGATAGATTGTTCTTCACCACTTTGTATTCCAAGTCCATAGCCTCACATGGAATATTGTTTGGTCAGTTGGAACTATATATATTATGTGCAATCACATGAATTATTAACTTTAGCTCCATGTAAGTGACTCCATTCAACTTCATGCCTCTTCCATCCCACTCGGCAAGAGTTAACTTAGCTAGATCAGTTCAGGGTAGGGTTTTATTTACTTTAGGTTTATCGAGCATTGGGTACCCTGTCACTCAGTGTACCATCATCTTGGTGATTTTCATGGGTTGCTCTAACTAGAAATGTATGTCATGAATATGACTCAGAATAAACCTAATCCACTTTATTTGGAAATTCTTTGACATGAAAGATATGGGTTAAACCCTTGAATTTGAGCTGCTTGTGTTTCGGCTTTAGGTTTCTATCCACACAAAGTGCCCCATATGCTTGATTCAGCTCCAATGTGCCTAGTTGTTGAATGACACAATGATAGAAATTTTTAAGTTCATGAATCAACAGTACCTTAGGAGGAATTTGGGAATGGGTTCCCATTGGATCTATCTCCTTTGCGATTTATGAATGAAGTTTGAACTTTGGCACTTCGCAGACTACATTCCTCACTAACATCTCAGATCCCTTCTTTATCTTACCACTGGATGAAGAGGCCATAACACTTGGAAGATTGATGAAACTTCATTGCAACTAAATCTTTCAAGCACAAATTCACTCTAAAATTGCTAAAAGCTCTTAATCTCTATGCAAACTGTAAAATTTGGTAAAAAATAACCTTTGGATTTCACCATTTATGAGAAATTTCACCTTTAAGTTTTCATTAAATGCTTCGTACATAGTAGATGTCATAGCTCGATTAGTTCTTCCAGACTTACTCAAAAGCTTGGTAAAAACTAACTTTGCATCTTTGAAACCATACAACCCGAATTAACTTGGTTAAGCTTGAGTAACTCGGTTAGAACCATAATGTGTCCCAGTGCATCAATATGGAGATTTGGACTTGCTAGCACATTTGAAACTGATGTATGATGGCTTGTATGCATAGTTCCAGTTATCTCCTTGCATCTTTATTCAGAGAAGGTGGTTCCACCCAACTCACCATTTTGGGTGCCATTTGTTCCTTCATTATTTTGGTCTGAATTATCAAGATACTTCCTTACCCACTGCTGAGTCATATGATTTTTGATTTTAGAAACTTTAGTTTTGCCTTTCTCAAAACCAATATCCACTTTTTCTCTATTCATACAATTCTTGCTTAGATGACCAAGTTGTTTACACACATAACATCTCTTAGTAGGATTCCTTTTTATGAGGTGAGTCATTGCACAATTTGCACCAATGTGCCCATACTCGCCACAATGACAACATCTGTTCCATGTGTTGTAATCCCAACCAAAAATTACCTTAGCTAATTGTTTAGCAGGGCTCCACTTCTTATTTCTGCACTCTAAAGATTTATGACCTTGTTTGTTACAATTGAAACATTTTCCTTCAAACTTAGGTTTCTCAGTGCATTCACTTGCCCTATGTCCATGTTTGTTGCACCTGTAGCACTTACTATTATGAATTTCTATTTCTCTAACACTTATTTGATGTATTCCCTAACTTACCACAATGATTACATGTAGGTTTCTTGTTCTTTTGAGCTCCCTGCTGTGAGGATTCACCTTGTTCACTATAACCTAATCCAATATTTCCATGATGTCTGAATTGAGTTTTCTCTATCAACCGATTCATGCTTTCTTGTGAATTCATCATACTCTCATTGGTTTGCTTTTCAGTGTTGAGATCATTTTGCAGTCTTTCATTTTCAGTTGTTAGATTGATAACTTCTTGATTTTCATTATTAAGTTGATTTATCATATCTGCTTGCTAAAGTGAAAAATGATGGATTTCATTTTATTTTTCCTCTAATCTTGTACTTATAAATATCTTATCTTCTTGTGTCATTTCTCTATCATTTTCTGCTTGGTTCTTTTGTTCCATGACTTCACATATTCTGACTGAATGAATTTCTTGTTCTCTTTTCAACTTTCAGACTTCTTCATGTAAAGTGAGATTCTTTGCAAGTAGGTCTTCAATGGATGCATCAGATTCTTTAGAACTTCTTTCTTTTCATAAATCTTCAATTATTTCTTCTATGTAACCTTTGTCACTCATTTTCATTGCTAATTTATTTTCTTCTTTTCAGGGAATGAGAGAGCTGCTCCTTGAGTTTTTTTATTTAATCCATGGCCACTTGTAGATATATCTTTTCATTTTCAATGGCTTTCTCCTGTTTGTATATTTCCATTGCCTTTGATCTTTGCTCAAGCAGTTAAAATTTTGATAAGAGAACCTTTTCTCTGATACCAATTGTTGGAAATATATTGTAGGCTAGGTGACGGAGAGGGGGGTGAATCAGGAACCAATAAAACTTCTTTACTTTTATCCTTTATTAGATTGTCTAATCTAATTGCATGCATGGAATAGAAAAGCAATAAACATTCATAACACCTGACACAAGATATGGTGACCCAAAAACCTTCCAAATAGAAAGTAAAACTAGGGTGGGGATGATACCCACAAGATTTAGAACTACAGTAATAAAGTTGGTCGATTAAGGTTTACAATTGACCACTTATGATGATCTAACCTGTTAGGAGCAACAAGGATTGTTAGGTCCACCTTGTGAAAGGATTTATACAATACAGTTAAGTATGCACTCTGTTAGGATATTTGTGAAGGACTGTTAGGTCCACCTTGTTAAAGGATTTGACTGATACACCTGTTAGGATGAATCAGTGAATGATCTGCTATGCAAATCTGATTTTCTAAATAAGATCCTTTGATGTAGTACTGATTACCTAAATGTAATAGATGAGTCTATGTTGTTCCTCTATACTGTTGTAGCCTTCAAATCAATACGCCTCTTCATATTCGCATCTATATATGTATTCAATGTTGTTATAATAAAAATGATAAATGATTGATGATTTGGATAAAAAAAAGTGTCTCACATATATACCTATCCAAATCAATTACCTCTGCAAGTCAGCTACAATAATATTAAATAGTTTCAAACAATATTCACCAAGTCAGCTCAATGTTGATACTCGGGTCCAGTAATCCACTCGGGTGATATACTGACACTCGGGAAACACAGTGAGCTTGGCAACTCTGGCACTCGGTTGAAACTGGGTGCTTGGTGCACATTGATCAATCAGAGATGGTATGCAACTCAGGTAACACTGGTGACTCAATAGACACTTCTTGGAACTAACTGCTCAGTCAACAGTACAACTGCTTAGCTCGGTCAACACTACAAGCTGTTGGCTCAGTTAACATTGTAAGTTGTTGGCTCGGTTAACACTGTAACCATATGAATGAATAAATGTTTTGACACTAATTAACAACATGTCTTTCCATAAGGTCTACAATTATGCCCTATTTATCTCAAACTATCCTAAATGCTTCAAGATTGATCAAATTCTACAATGCAAATTCTATGAACTCAAATCAAAATCACCTATAGTGATGATGCTTTGTATGTTATCTATTTTTCTCTGAAAATGAGCTCCATTGAAAGGATTTACCAAGGGTAGGGGGTAGAGTTGATTTAACCTTGATTAGGGTTTGGTTGAGTTTATTGTCTCAAAGGTTAAGAAAATTTAAATGATGGTTTCAAATAAGGAGACAAAATGAGTGGTCAAGATGCAATTCCAAGATGTGTGATGGAGAATCAATTTGGGCTTGATCCATGTGAGCTCAATCCTTAATCCTCATTGGTTGAATTTGATTTTTCCATGTGATGTGTGAGGAATAAAAGGCATTAATTTATTTATTTATTTAATTTCTTTAGCCATGTGCACCCTTGAATGGGTTGGAATTAATTTGATTTAACTATACAATTAATTGATTAATATCAATTGTATAATTAATTGATATTTTTTATTTTATTAATCCAATAGATTTGACGATTTAATTAATTCATGATTTTGCTTGATTTTCTCACTTCATTATTTGTTTGATTTTTCTTGACCAAATTTAGGTGTCTATAAGTCCTTACATTGTCACAACAAATTTTGGCTCAGGGGCATATCAGTTATCAACACCCGAAGGGGAACCTCTAAATGATCCCATCAACATTATTCACCTCAAGCAATTATATGCCTAATCCATGTAGTGTACCCCACTTATCTAAAAAAATCTGTAAAAAGTATAAAATGTACTAAATAAAATTATTGTCTTGGTGAAAACCTGGTAAACAGGCACCTTGATGATAACAAAAAAAATCAAATAAAAAAATGTAGAAAAAGCATAAATAACAAGTAAAGAGAAATAAATCGTCCAATGGTGAAAAATTGGCAATCAGGCGCCTTGGACACATGTGTCTGGTGAAAACTTGGCAAACAGGTGCCACACATAGTGGACCATTGTTTGGATAATGGAAAGGGTGTGTACTAAGAGGGGAGGGGTGAATCAGTACCCTAAAAACTTTTTAATCAATTCTTTGTAACCATTGTTCTGTATTAACCGACTGAGTAGATTGCATACACCAAACATATAGTATCACTGCTGAAATGTAAATGCATGTAAAGTAAATAATATACATACATGAAATTAAGTACTCTTGACACTAATATTTTGGTATCACAGAAAACCACTGTTAAAAGGTAAAAACTGTGGTGAGGATGAGACCCACAAAACTTCACTACTGCAGTAAATAAAGTAGCATGTTAAATCTTACAAAGAATGATCACTTATGATGATCTTACCCTATTAGGAGTAACAATTAGATTGATTAGATCTACCTCATGTGAGGATTTTTCAACACAAGTTATGTGTGCACTCGGTTAAGAGATTTACAAAAGATGGTTAAGTCTACTCTGTTAAGAGATTTAAGGGTCTATTACAATTGTTAGAGAGTAACAGAATTTTGATCTGAAACATATACAATCTCAATATTGATGATACACATCCATTAATTACATGTAAAACATACCACCTCAATGTGAATGATAATACCTTCTACTATGTTCTGCTCGGTAGCCTTTCTTCTGTTCTAAAAAATGATTGCTGCAATGTAGTCTCTATCCTTAAAATCCCTTGTCTGGCCTCTGATGTCTGTAGTATGGCGGCTACTTGATCATTGCTTGATCAATATACACTACAAAATTGACATATATACATTTATATATCAAATGTTATGACCTAATTAGGGTTTTACAATTACATCCCTAACCTAAGATCAATGATGTATATAATTTATCTTGATCATCTAAACATAGGAGATATAAAAAATTAATATTGTAAATCCATAATTAATGCTCTCCTCGATCTTGTAAACCATTATCTAGGTCAGAAAAAAATTGTTACATAAAATAATGTTCCATATCAAACTTTTATGTGGCCTTTGGTCCACTCGGTTAATGTTGTCTCTCGGTGCTCGGTGTAGTCTGTGTATCTCGGTTATACTATTGTTCAGTGTTGTCTCCTGCTCAGTAAAGTGTGTCTGTAGTCTGTCTGCTCGAGTATCGATATACCCGGTTAACTCTAGGAATAGTCAGTACTCTCAGTTAACTCTGTACATTAGTGAATATACTAATTATCCTATTTTTGACTCTGTTACACATTGTCCATGTTGAGTGCTTGAATACTAATGACAACTTCAATGCTTAATTGGAGTAACATTCTCCCCCTTTGGCATTAGTATCAAAAAATTATTACTATACATATTATACATGATGACTCCCACTTTGTACATACTTGGTATATGTATATGGACTCATCCTGATTATAGTATCCCCCTTTACTATACTTATATACATATATTTACCCCTTTTTTTTCAAAATAATGAAAAAAGGAGTATAACTTACAATTTGTAAAAAATATTAGGATGGACATATTTAAGAGTTTCCAGTAGCTTCTCCCATTCCTCTTTTAAATGCTTGAGGGTTAATTTCTCTAGGTTGATCTGAGCATGCATATCATATATGTTGTCAATTACTGACAATTCTGGGGTGGAAACCATATTCTTTTCCAATGTCACATATTTTTGCGTCATCACCAAATGCGGTAGTAACCTTGCATGTAGCTTAGTTACTTGTTCTATGATTTTCTCCTCTTCTTTCTTCAAGTCTAGTCTCAAGTGCTTGGTTTGGATAACTTTATTGTAATGCATCTGGAATGTACATTGCTTAGTTGATAAATGGTTGCACTATCTTTTAGATCATGATCTATTTGCTTTAGATTTTCACTAATCTTGGTAGTGAAGTGATATAAGTGCATAACTTATGTAGAATTGTAATGGTTTCAGATATAATAGTTTCTAAACCACTTATAGATTCAGACAGAGTTACCTTATTGACTTCCATTTCCTAGTTGATCTTCTTTGTGACTTTGTATTGCATCTTCTTCTCTTCTCTTTCTTCCAATTTCTGCTTGACATCAACGTTGGGTTTGTTAATGGCCTCGGTAAGCAGTGCAAGTTGATCAATGATGGGGGTCATTTAATTGATAGCTAAGTCAGGAAAAAATTGTTGTAGAATCTCCTTGGCGACTTCTAATACTAGTGTGTTTTTCTGTTCTTGCCTTAATTTATCCTGTGTTGCTTTCCTGGTGCATAATTCACCATATTTATTCAATATTTTCGGATCAAGTGTTCTTGGATCCCATGCTGAAATCTCTATGATTTCATCTAAGTTTACTGTGTCGTTGCTTCCTTTCTTCTTCTTCTTTTTCTTTCCTTGAACACTGGATGAAGGAGATAAATTTAATGCTAATTCAGCCTTGTGCTCAGGTTCAGGCTTGGCTTGCTCGACACTCGATGTGATGACTTGGTTAGGTGCCTCAGTAACTAAATTTGTATCTGTAGTAGAAGTATCTACTGTATTATCTTTGTTATATGTATTACCTTCACTTTTTATTTCTACATCAGTGGTATCTCTTGGTGCATCACTTTGGGTTGTCCCACCACTATGCTTGATCTATGTACCTTACTTATCACCCTTATCTTCAATTGTATCAGTGGCCTGCTCGGGTGTCTTTTGTTGTGATTCACTTTCAATCTCAATTTCTTATACCAAAATAGGTAACTAACCTGGTGTGTGCTAAAAATGTGTCACACTTCTATGAGTCATTATATTCAAGATTGCTCAAGAATGAGGTCTCTAATGGCGAATCATAGCTCTCTATTCATGGAGTGCAAAGGTGTGTGATGGAGGCCCTCAGATTGACCTAGTTTGTGCCCCTACAAGTACACCATGAAACAAGAGATTCTATATGATAATGCATGATTTTTCCTATATGATAATGGAATTAATCTATATGATAACAATACATGATTATTCTATGAAAGGAAATACGAATGCAAAATTAATCTAAATGAATTGCCATGAATGTATGAGAGAAGAAGACAAGAAGAGAGAAGTTGCAATATCCAAGCTCAAGTGCTCAAATTCTCCTCCAAAATTTCTCTCCAATCCTGTAGCATAACAATAAACTAAAGAATTTGTGTTTTTTTTTTTATTATGCAAATGAGAAGGAGAGGCTTCCTTATAAAGAGCAATGGACGGTGGAGATTAAGAGGTAAAAAAAAAGGAAAATAAAGCAATGGTGGAGATTAAATCTTGGTTGATCCAAGTGCTTTAAATCTTCAAAAGGCAATATCAAAGGGCTATGATTAAGAGGCAAAAAGCCCACCACTTAGGAAGATGTAGAGAAAAAAGGATTATTTATTTATTTATTTCCTTTTTCATCAAAAGAAGAGCTTGAAGTGGGGATTTTTATTTATTTAATTAAAATATGGGTTTTCTTTTAATTAAATAAATTAGAAGAATTTAATTTAATTAAATGGGAGGAATTTAATTTAATTAAATAAGATGAATTTTATTTAATTAAAAGGGAGATTAAATCTTTTAATTAAGTAAAAATGATCAAACCTTAGGAAATATTGGAATAATTGAATTAATTATGATTTGATCAAGGAAATTGATTTGAATTGAAAAAGTTGTAAAACATTGATTTAGGAATTTGATAAAATGATAAATGGGGCCCATAGTCTAGGAGACAATTTTAGGGTGCATACATTTGCCCCTCTTTGACTAATGTGTGATCTTTATGGGAAAACATGTAGTCAAAGAATACAGTTGAAGTGTGAGATCAATTTGGGATCACAAAACAACACAGACATCAACACCGTTGTAAATAAGTAATTGACATCAGAAAAATGATAAGCTGATTGCAAAAAAGACAAGGTCAACACCATTGTAAATAAGTAATTGACATGTCCGAGATAAGAATCTCAAGCAAGGTTGCCCCAAGTGGAGCAATTAATAGGATTGATAAAGCTGAATCAAAGATTGAAGTTTGATAGGTACTGCCCCCTTGTGATCGAAATCGAAATGAGATAGAGGAGAAACAACAAATTGATAAATTTGATCAAATCAAACTAAAGATAAGGTTCTTGATGTAAGATGAAAGATATAAGGATCAAAGAACCAAGGTAGATCATCCAGCATGAAAGATTATGCCCCAAGGTTGAATTAGAAGAAAAGAAGTGGGGGTAAATTGAATTGAAGGTAGAAGTTCGGAAGAGGTGGAAAGAAATGTAGAGAAGAAAGAGAATTTCCTTAAGAAAGAGAATGCCCCAAAATCAATCAACTGTTTAAGATAGAAAATTTTGATTGAGATCATGAAAGAAAATAAGGAAATGAAGATCAAACATGACCATAGTTGATTAAAAGTCCACAAGAAAGATGAAGGAAACCCTCTCAAACTCATAATGCAGCCTAAAATGAAAACTAACATGAGGTCTAACAATGCAAGCTACATGAAAATGCAAAGGTGTACTTGCAATAGAGCAACTGTAACATAGGACTTTGTGTTCATCATTCATAAGAGAATGTTAAGGAACTTATTTCATCATTGGGCCATTATTAACGGGCAACCTCTTTTGTGTCTTTTTCATTCATGGTCTCGGGTGCTCTGACTATCTCATCTTCCTTAGCTTTATCATCAGGATCACCTTCAGTTATGTCATTTACTGTGATCTCTGGGTGACTCATGTTAGTCAATAGTTGAGGAATTCCATCTTATACATTTTCAACATCTACATCATCAACATCTATTGATTCTCTACTCGGTCAATCTTCCTCGGTGTTGACTTTGGATGCAATGTCTATTTCTTCCTTGGTATCCTTGATTTCCTTAGGTGGATTCAGCAGTTTATTCCATATTTGTGTGCTCTCAATATCTACTTCCTTTATATTTCCTTGTAGAATATTCAGTGCTCTATCCTTCTTATGAAATTTTTTGGCATATTTCTGCATTATATCATTTATCTTCTCAACTATGCAATCAACTTTAATAAGAGTGAGAGCTGCTTCTCTCATATGTTTCTTGGTTTGAAGTGCATAGGACCAACATGCTAATATCTTATCATACAACTCAGAAGGAAGGTAGGTAGAAAATTCAACTGGAACTTGTTTAAAGTTGATCATCATACCTATAATTTCTTCTTTGAGTTTTTCCTTGTGCACGGTAGTCAGATCAGAATATGCATGTATCTTTGGATGTCCTAGTCGTCCGGTTGTAATGATTGCTTCTGCAATTTCATCAATAATCTGAGGTATCTTATTCTATACAACCTTGAATTGATCTAGATTGTCATCAGAATCATCCTTGTCCTTTGTTCCTTACATATCTCTTCCTTCACCTCAGTGCACGATTCTTGTTAGTACCCTTCTATTTTCTTGTTCGGTAAGTGATCTTTTGTGAGGGTCTTGTTATTTTTGCTACACCTTTATTCAAAGGTGGTGAATCCATAGTCACCGATTGTGATCTAGTTTGTGATGGAGACTCATTCATTATTCTTTTTCCCCTTTTGGCCTTAGGTGCCTTATCTTGTGTTTCATCTGAATCAGTGGCATTAGCAACATGTTCAGGTTCATCATCTTGACCGACTGAAGTTTGCCTCTCAGTTTCATCAACAGACTTGTCTAATTCTTCATCTGTGATTACAAATTTTCTCTTCAAAGTCTTCACAATTTTAGTCTTTTTCCTGCTCATCTTTTGAACTTGTAGACCAATAGTGATTTGGGTTTGGGCTTCATCAAATGTTCCAAATCTCATGGAAGATTTATCAACAGGCTCATTCAACAATTTTCAATAGCTTCAGAGGCAATATCAATATCTAACTCATAATCTAACGGAGGTAGCCATGATGTCCTCGATTGAGTTGCCTTGATTATAGTTGTATCAGTGTCAAGTACAAAACATATTTCATCTTTTTATTTTTCACTAATTGCTGAGGTATTCTGGATCTCTTTTACATACTTTCTTTGAACTTAGAGAAATATTCATTCATAACAGGTTCAAATTTCTTTCCTAGACTTGAAATGAAGTCATTTATTTGCATTGTAATTGGTCTGTTTGACTTCCACTTACTTTACCAACGGATGGAAAGAAGTTTTGCAAGTATAAAAATGTGCATAGTAGTAGTGAACCAAACTTACATGTGTTTGATCTTGCTGATCTAATGGTATTCATGTTTTCTTCAAATTGCCTTTGTAACAATTCGGCTAGGTCATATTGTACTCCTTTCTTTACAAGTTTGTATGCTATGTCAACAGCTCTGCAAGAAATGTTGTTCAGTCTGCTAGACTAGAATATCTTGTAGCCATTGACATAAGCTCTGAATCTCAGTCTAGGATCACCAATGCAATTGATCTTCAAACCTCTACCATCCCATTCAGCTCCTGTTAGCTTTTCTATTTCAGTTCTCGGAGTGTGCCTTGGGGATTTTGAGTTATCACATATGGGATACCCTATCACAACATGAATAACTTCCTTTGTTATCTTCTTGGGCTCATCTAGCCATAGCTTTCCATCATGTACACACCTCAGAACAATGCAGATCCACTCAGTCTTGAATACATTTTGGAAATTTAGGGCATTGGTTAACCCTTTAACCTCCAAATGTTTATAATCTTCTTTCAGTTTGTCATCTATGCATAGTGATTGATAAGTGGAAATAAGTCCAAAGTCTAATTTCACCTATTTTTTGGTGAATGTAGGCGCACACATCTTGGACTAACAAAACCCTAGGTGAGATAGATGAAAATGTACCTTTGTCATCTGGTTGGGCTATAACCTGTGGATGGATCTTATAGTTGGGCTTAGTGCAAGTGGATTTCTTCACCAAAACAATCTTTTTATCATTCTCCATCTTTGCTTTCATGGTTCGAGATCTAGATGCCACGATTTCTAGTTTTCGTCTTGCACGTATGGTGTTCAAACAAATTGGTAAGTTCAAATGTGTACTGACTAACCTCTTTGTGCTTAGAATGTGCTTAAATCTCTGTAGAATTCTCAAAAATTCTTTGTTGCAACTTTTCTCTCTTATCTTTGTTCTGTTATGTGATCGCAGTGTGAACAAGTGTGTTCACGTCAATCAAATTTATAGCAAATGACTTAGGGCATTGCAATAAATTAACTTCACCAACCACTCAATGAACAAACATATGCTCAGTTAACACTAACAATACTTCAGCTTGGTGAATGTGACAAATGCTTGGTTGCCATAGCAACTCGGTTGTCTCTTCACATATTTACTGACTGACAGTTCTAACTTGGTACATATTAACCGAATCAACTAGATCATAGTAGTAAAAAATATAATACCATAGTGCATCTCAATTCATGCTAATTTAGCATTTGTGCAATAAACATAGGAACTGATGTAAGATATAGCTTTTGCAAAACATAGTTCCTTACCTGCTTATATTTCTTAGTTGGAGACTGTGGAGCCATCTAATCCATTGGATGAGGTGTCACTGAATGTTGTGTTTGGTCCTGCATTATCATTTGATGCTCTCCTCCACATTTGATTTCTGATCCTTACAATTTCATCAATTGTATTGCCATTTCCATAAGTGTTTTTTTCAGTCTGCACAATCTCTGCTTAAGTGACTGACTTTGTGACAGTGAGAACATGCCATACCAAAGTTTGACCAATTCCTAGACTTTGTTCATCATTGCCTCATACAATTTTCTGCTATATATCCATATTTACCACATGTTGTACAACTACTCCAGGTGTTATAATCCCATGCATAAGCATTACCTTTTTTCTGTTGATTTACCTTTTCTTGTCCTTTAGGCTTCTAGATTTGCTTTGTGTTCTTCCTGCATGCTTGTGATGCATGACCATGCATGTTGCAATTTTGGCAGTATTTATCCATGTATGGTTTCTTCTATGGTTTTTTCAACTTGGATCTACACTCATGTGCTTGATGTCCATGTTTATTACAGTTATAGAAAATACCATTAAATTTAGGAGGGTTTCTACGAATACATTTTTCTTTGCTTCTGCAAACATTTGATGTGTGGCCTATTTTTCCACAGTGATGGCAAGAGGGATTCTTAGGCTTCAGGATTGAGAATACATTGCTTTGTTTATCTTGATTTGATGATTCTCCTTGTTTGGTATACCCTAATTTGGTATTGTTGTTCAATATTCTTTGATGGTTCATAAATTCATTCATTCTCTTAGTGCTTTCTTCATATCTCTTAATCACTTCATTATGTTGTTGTAAAATATTCAATTCATTTATTAGTTTTTTATTTTCTTCTTTCAATACACCAATATATTCTATTCTTCTTGGAAGTTTAGTATTCACTTGGTTTGCTTCATGATTCATAGTAACCACTTGATTAGTGATCTCAAAGTAATGTTCAGTAAGTCTCAATATCTCAGATTCATTTTCTTGTAACTTTTCAGTCATCTATCTTTTGTCTGTTAGGAATAACAGTCCACAAGACAACTAAGAGGGGGGTGAATCACTTGTAATCTAGATGATTAAACTTTATACTTTATAAACCAAATCTGCAAATGTAAATGATAACACAGTAAATGCCAACACCATAACACAATATTTGTTGTTGAGGAAACCCTGTTAAAGGTAAAACCCCGATGAGAATTAACACCCACATATAATGTACTAATAGAATAGTATCCATGTTAAAAGATTTTAGCCCTGTTAGGAGCTTGTTACAACATTACAGTACACAGTCCCTGTTAGGAGACAAAATTTGTTAGGAGTAAAAGAAAATAGTAGGCTCACTACCAAGGCACACTTCCCAAAGAAGGTTAAATCCACCCTCAAGGATTCACAATCCGAATCAAGTGTATAAATCAAATACACATTCCAACGAACTGTTTGATAGCAACTATCTTTTCCTGGTCAGTTCCAATGAATTATCAACTATGCTTGTATCCAACTATCAACAAGCTTCACAGATTCCACACTTCTCTTTCTTTTTCTTTCTCTTTCACACTTCTCCACAAGAATTTATCATTCATATATACCCTCTTACAATAATTCATTAGGTCGGCCAGTTAAGCTTTCCTAATACATAATTAACTAGGTCAGCCAATTAAGGATTTCCATCATACAAATAATTACATAGCCCCTTGCTAAGATACACACAGTATCTATAACAAGTATACAACATTTACAATCCATTACATATACTTTCAGATCCGTAACTTATGCTCACAATTAATTTCACATGCTACATGTCTGAAGTCAGCAAGGAAATAGGTCTTCTCTAGATTACACACCATAGCTAATGTCATCAGTATCCAATAAAAAATAAAACTCAACCCATTACTCTACCATATGTCAGTTGTCCATCAATAAGCTTGCAAGTTTTGAAATATCTTTTCCAAAAAGATATACCCAAAACACAGAGACCCGCTCTGTCCAGACTCACAGTTACAGTCTAGAAAACCAGTCTTCACTAAATCAATTGTAACATCCACAGTAGGTAACATAAAGTCAAGAGACCTTAGTAATAAGTTTAACACACATCCTTTTGCATAAATCCAACTTTGATCATTCTGAATCATCCGTACAGTGTCCGTACACTCCTTCCAATTAAGTAGCCAGTCTATCTTCTCCATAGAAATATATGTTGACATCAGTGACAAAACATGAATATCAACAACATGATCAGTACCCAAAACTGATATCATGCAACACTGTCATCAAAAACCATGTTTCTATCTTGTTCAGCTTTCTTTGCATCATTCAAGACTTCAACCATTCTAACCATTTGTGTATCTTGACTGATCTGCAGTGCTTTCACTTGTTCAGTAAGTTGTTGATTTCTCTTAGATAGCTTTGATATGATTCCTTCAGATGCATTAGATATGCTACTAGATTCAGATCTAGATGTATCAAATGGTCCATGAATCTCTTATTCATGATAATCAATCTCACGATAGCGAAGTGTCATGCCCTTTCTCTTAATCAACATCTCCCTGAGTTTATCTTTGGCTTCCTTGTATTGTTCGACATAGAGCTACAATTGTAACTTTTGATTTTCAATGGTACTTTTATCAAGTGTATACCTTTCCATTGTAAGATCTTTTCTCTTTAGTGATTAAACATTCAAAACAAGAGAACTAGCTCTGATACCAATTGATGCAATAATGGAAAGGGTGTGTATTGAGAGGGGAGGGGTGAATCAGTACCCTAAAATCTTTTTAATCAATTCTTTGTAACCACTTTTCTGTATTAACCAACTGAGTAGATTGCATACACCAAACATATAGTATCACTGTTGAAATGTAAATGCATGTAAAGTAACTAATATACATACATGAAATTAAGTACTCGTGACACTAATATTTTGGTATCGCAAAAAAACCCTGTTAGAAGGTAAAAACTACGGTGGGGATGGGACCCACAAAAATTCACTACTGTAGTAAATAAAGTATCTTGTTAAAGATTACAAAGAATAATCACTTCTAATGATCTTACCCTGTTAGGAGTAACAATGAGATCGATTATATCTACCTTGTGTGATGATTTTGCAACACAAGTTATGTGTGCACTCGGTTAAGATATTTACAAAAGACGGTTAAGTCTACTCTGTTAAGAGATTTAGGGGTCTATTACAATTGTTAGAGAGTAACAAAAATTTGATCTAAAACATATACAATCTCAATATTTCTGATGCAGATCCATTAAGTACATGTAAAACATATCACCTCAATGTGAATGATAATACCTTCTTCTCTGTTCTTGGTAGCCTTGCATTTGTTATGAAAATTGATTGTTGCAATGTAGTCTCTGTCCTTAAAATCCCTTGTCTGGTCCCTGATGTCTGTAGTATGGTGGCTACTTGATCATTGCTTGATCAACATACACTACAAAATTGACATCTATACATTTATATATCAAACTTTAAGACCTAATTAGGGTTTTACAATTACATCCCTAACCTAAGATCAACGATGTACATAATTTACCTTGATCATCTAAACAGGAGAAATAAAAAATTAATGTTGTAAATCTGTAATTAATGCTCTCCTCGATCTTGTAAACCGTTATGTGGGTGGTAAAAATTTTTTTTACATAAAATAATGTGCCATATCAAATTTTTATGTGGCCTATGGTCCACTCGGTTAATGTTGTCTCTCGGTGCTTGGTGTAGTCTATGTATCTCATTTATATTGATGTTCAGTGTTGTCTACTACTTGGTAAAGTCTATTTGCAGTTTGTATTCTCAGGTATTACTGTACTCGGTTAACTCTGGGTGTGATTAGTGCTCTCGATTAATTCTGCATGTCAGTGAATATACCAATTGTCCTATTTGTGACTCTGTTACCGATTGTCCATGTTGAGTGCTTGAATACTAATGACAAATTCAATGCTTAATTGGAGTAACAGACCGTACCATTATCTATCAAATTCTTGTCTCCATCTCATCAAATCATCCACTACTCAAGTATCCATCACATAACCCATATTTCCTGCGTGTTTCATTATCGTACGCACCCCTTACAGAATCAAACTATTATCTCAAATCTCTAAGATTCACATTTGTCAGTTATACATCATGTCCTATCCCAATTCCTGAGCATTGTATATATTGATCCCTTATTTGTATAATAGTGTTAGTTTCCTTTTACATATCCCCTCTTGGTTGTAATAAAGGTCTCTCATTCCGATAACCTCGTTGCTTCTAGCATGTCCTATCTGTACAACAGAAAATCTAAAAATCTAAAAACAGTTAAAATCACAAACAATATCCCAAACAAATCATAAATCTCAGAAAACACCTAAAAATTGGAAAAATTGTAAATATATTCACTAGTCACAATTTTGGCCCTCTCCATTTCCTCTCGCATTCACATTTCTGCTCATCTACGCCATGAATTGTTTCTCTTCCCATCAATTCAGTTTCACATCATCCCAACCCATCACCACTCGTATCAACTCTTTGTCTTGGACCACTGAGCTTAACCCCACCACACTGAGCTTTTCCTAGACCCAGTGACTCCAAAATATTTTCACACAATCATCTCTAAGCTTGACTTTCCTAGCTACTTGTTCTATCTATAGCTATTGCCAACAAATACCCACTTTGACAGAAAATCCAATCTTGGCTCGTTAGGGTGCATCCTCCCTATGTCGGCTTATCAAAACCTCCATCACACAATATCATTCATGGAAATAACTTTGGACTGAATAAATTCTTATTCATGAGGCTTTTATTTTATTTTATCTTTTTGTGTCAATTGAAACCTACTCATAACCACCTTGATCTTCCTATATCTTGGTGTGTCTTGAATCGTGTCTATTGGTACATGCGTCATTTGTATTATGATCTATTTTTGGTTTTTTAGCGCATCTTTATCGATTACACGGTTATGATAATGCATGGCTTCCTAGGGGTAGGGTCTAGTACACTTCCACCAAGTCCCTAAAAACACCTTGGGTGTACTCAGTCTCCCTAGGACTGTCACTGTATTCATTCCATCCTCTTCGGGTGATCTACATCTATGTTCCTAAATATCCTTATTCTGTCTATGCATCTAGTCCACACAAAGGAACCATGTCATTTGTGTTTTTTAACACCTTATGAATAACTCCTCTTGCAATATCAAACTAGGGTGTGCTCTTCGACATTAACACAATTTAATCCCCAAGTCTCATTAGCTGCATTAGATTCATGATTGCATTTTTGCTTTTGGGAAAGGCTTCTATTTTCTCACTATCCCCTCACCATCTCTTCGATGCTCCCCCCCACCCATTTTCAAATCATTTCTTTCTTCCTTCTTTCTCTCATGTTTGCATCCTTTTTTGAGAAGATTCCACAACACTTTGTTTGTTATGTTCTTTTCTCGAGGGGCACAACCTTGCACCGTCCTCGCTTTGGCACGCCTCTTAGACACCTAAGTTATTCTGGAGCAACTTATTTTATTTTCTTTGATGCAACGCCACTTGCGACACTGCATCAAAGAGGGGCAAAATGTAGATGTCTCAAAATTAATTAAATTAATAACTCCTATAAATATCAATAAATTATTTATATTCATCTAACTATTTATTTAGTAAATTAAATAGTTTTCCATCTTGGTATTTAAATATACTTTAAAATACTATCCCAATTTATTTTAATTCAATATATTTGCCTCACAAAACCCCTTTTTAATAAATTTATATTTATTAAAATCTCCTCACACTCTTAATTATTCTAAACTATGATTTATTCAAATTTAATTTGAATATCAATCTAAACCTAACCTAGAAACCTACCCTACTCCTATTATGCCACTTGTTAAACCTACTTTTCCACTTAACTATCCACTAATCACACTTAAAAGGTGATTCCTAACCTTTTTAGTGTTAATGGATTTCTCACACGTGTGAGAGACCCATAGCAAGGAAGCCACCCAAATTCCTTAAATGCAACTACCTTCTTATCCCCAGACATTTCCTTAAGGTTTCCCACACATGTCTGAGCAACCTTGAGCCTCACAATGCCTTAAATGCTCCAAATTGACCTCTCCTCTAGCCTATGTTTCCCTTATGTGTCTCCTATCTGGATGCCACATAGTTGTTACCTCATCCAAGACCTTCCCTTCCCTCCTAAAATCTATAAATAGGAAACCTTTTTCCTTGCAAATCATCTCTCATTTTTGCATTGTTATCATGCTAGAATAGCTCTATAATTTCATAGTTTCTTCATGCTTTCAAATCTTAATGTATGAGATATCACATGTTAGGATAATTGGTGAATTAATATAGGTACAATCTTGCATTGCATCTCATCTTAGATTAAATCCTCATTGTAGGAAGCTTGAGACTAGTTTCCTCATACTAGTTCTTGAATCCTTCCTTTATCCATTAGCTTTTCATTTGTAGTTGCATCCACAATCAAGAAAGAAAATCACTTGAGGATTATGTATTTGTATTTTTGAGAGAGAGCACATCCACATCTCCAAAAGAGATAAAATCAAACAATCCTTTATGAGTGCACTTGTTTAGAGATCTATCTAATGTTATGGAACATTTCTCATTGTTTTAAGTTTCTTCATACTTTTAATATTTGTATGTACCAACCCACTAATATTTGCATGTTTAATCTTGATCCCAATAGATTGAATATTTCCCCATAAATATTAGGAATAAGGTGTCTCAACCTTGTATATTTCCTTACATTTGATATTATCTGTTTTATAATTAATTGTTTGCAAATAATGTATTTAAGTTTGATATCCAATTTTTCATTTAGTTGAGTGGACATGTTGTGTCTTCAATCCACTTGGAAGATGACAAGGATGATCAAACTTGGTCTAGGTGGATCTAGGAATCCCTTTCTATGGTAGAGGTTATTTTCCAAATATCAGCACTTTGGACAATGTGTAAGGTAATCATGACTGAAACGGTTATGACGGATTCCTATGACGGTCATTAATATTTGTAAGAGCTAATTGTGAAAGATTCGATGACAAGTGAAGACATGCAAGACATGT
>MU225802.1:1266032-1277697 GCA_018584345.1 Thuja plicata | reverse complement strand
AAATCAGATCATTGTGTTTATTTCAAAGTTGACAATGATCACCTTCTTATTATTGCATTATATGTTGATGATATGTTGTTGATTGGGAAGGGTATGGGTATGATTTCTGATTTGAAGTCTTAGTTGTGAGCACAGTTTGAGATGAAATATCTAGGGGCAGCCAGGTATATTTTGGGTATGGAAATCAGCAGAGATAGATCTAACAGAAAACTTTGGTTGAGTCAGAGTAAGTATGTGAAGTCTATGTTGGACAGGTTTAGCATGACATATTGCAAACCATTATGTGTTCCTATTTCTATGGGAACAAATTTATCTGTGGATGATTGTCCAAAATCTCCTAGTGAGGTGGAGGACATGAGAAAACTACCTTATGCGAGTGCAGTTGGCAGTCTTATGTATGCTATGGTCTGTACTAGACCTGACATTTCCCAAGCAGTGGGAGTTCTAAGATAGTTTATGGCTAAACCTGGACGGGTAAATTGGGATGCAGTTAAGAGAGTGTTCAGATATTTAAAGGGCACATCAGAATATTCCATATGCTATCATGGAAACTCTTCTAGAGTTCTGCATTTAGTTTGTATTTGTGGGTTTGTGGATTTAGATTGGGCAGGTGACATTGACAGCAGGAGATCCACCAGTGCCTATTTGTTCACTATGTTTGGTGGTGCCATCAGTTGGATGAGTAAGCGACAACCTATGGTTTCTTTGTCCATGATAGAAGCAGAGTACATGACAGCTACTCATGCTTGTAAGGAATCCATTTGGCTTAGGAGACTATGTTTAGATGTTGATGTTGATGTAGGACATATTACAATTTGTTGCGACAGTCAGAGTGCTATTTGCCTTGCGAAATTCCAAATTTCCATGCCAAAACAAAGCACATTAATGTGCGGTTTCACTTTGTGAGAGATATGGTAGAGGATGGAAAGGTAAGTTTGGAGAAGTTAGATACAGCAAAGAATGTTGTGGATGCATTGACAAAACCTGTGGGCATAGAGAAGATTAGATGGTGTTTGGAGTTAATGGGCCTCTTGGCCTATAGCAGTTAAATCATGTTATTTCCTTTGGCTCTTACAAGGTGTTCGACAAGTGGGAGAATGTTAGGAATAAGGTGTCTCAACCTTGTATATTTCCTTAAATTTGATAGTATTTGTTTTATAATTAATTGTTTGCAAATAATGTATTTAAGTTTGATATCCATTTTTTCATTTAGTTGAGTGGACATGTTGTGTCTTCACTCCACTTGGAAGATGACAAGGATGATCAAAATTGGTCTAGTTGGATCTAGGAATCCTTTTTTGTGGTAGAGGTTATTTTCCAAATGTTGGCACTTTGGACAATGTGTAAGGTAATCATGATTGAAACGGTTATGATGGATTCCTATGACGATCATTAATATTTGTAAGAGATAATTGTGAAAGATTCAATGACAGGTGAAGACATGCAAGACATGTGGAAACTAATCATGTTGAGTAATGTACACTCTTCTGCAATGCATGGTGTTCCTATTTTTCTAGAGAATGGTAAAACCCTAATACAGTTGTCTTTGGAAGTTTCCCTAAAAAGGGAAGCACATGATATAAGCATTTTAGGGTTGCAAATCGCTCAGTGAGAAGTTAGTGTATTGTTGGAATGTTGTTATGTTGTCATATTTGTCTTCAAGTGTCGATTATCTCCTGAAAGAACTTGCATTTTAAGTGTATTGTAAACAACAATAGTTTTGATTAATACATTGTGCAGGTTTTGGAGTGCTGGGGTTTTTTACCAAAAGGTTTTCCCAAGGGTAAATCATTGTGTCATTCTCATTTTTCTATATATGCATGTTATTACAACAACATCTAAGTTAATTGTATTATCATTCTATAATTGATAAGGGTTAAATCTGAATTTGCAAGATCCTCTCCTTGCGAGTTTAGCGTAGGGAACTATTTTCCGCACACTTAGTTTCCTTTCAATAAACACCAAGAAGTCATCATATAGGTTCCTCTTTTGATACTTATTTTTTCCAAAGTGAGGTCTTTTTGGGGTGTCATTGTAAATAAACTAGGGCTTTCAATTTCAAAATTTAAATGACAGAGGGAAACTAGGGATAGCTAAAAATTATAATTATAATAACAATTCTAGAATATTTCAACTTAATTTTGTCAATCCCATAATCCTAGAAAGATTCACAAACCCCTTCCCATAATTTAAACACAATTCCCACATCGCACAACTTTAAAACAATCGAGAAAAGCTCAGAATTGCACATATAGTTTTTTCACACAAAAAACCCCAATTCCTCAATGAAATAACTCACTTCGATCTTCTTTGGATCTGGAGATGAATTCTCTACGTCCTTGAAATATTTAGTGAATGAAAAGGGAAATAAAATCAACCTTTATTTTATCTAAACCAAAACCTTCAATTCCAATCTGCCATTAATTGTTCATCTGAGTCAAAAATGACTCCAATCAAGTTTTAAACAAGTCTAAAATCTAGTGGTCAATCTTCTCCATGATGGCACATTGAATGATTCTCATTAGTCAATCTGACATTAAATTCCTACATGGAAAATGGGCACAACAATTTACCAGCAAAGAAAATCCACCTCTTCACCTTACGTCTCATCTATTTGGCCCCATCATCAGCTTGCTTTGGCTCAGCATGAACATGTGGTAGGATCTTATAATGCCACAATTCCTAATTTCCTCACATATCATGATCATGAGAGCCATTGGATTTGTTCTTAGTTTGATCTCCAGAGTATTAGCCCTGACCAGTAACTTTTGATCACCTTTATCCTCAACTTAAAACATCTTTGTTCAATATCTTCATGTGCAAAAATATGCACCTTTAGTTGCTTGAACTTTAACCCAAAAGGAGTCGACATACAATAATAAGACCTTTCCAATGTTTCCTTTGGTCAATCATAATATATCAAATGGAATGCCCCTACGATGTCGTGATCAATAAAACACTCGGGAAAAGGTCTTCATGGCATTGCAGGGACCAATGAAAAACTAATATGTAGCACTTTGCTAGTAAAGTAAAGGGGACCTGCCTAGAACGACACTGATACCCTCAAGTTATTCATTAATAATATGACCACGAGAAGATTAAGCTATGAAATTAGACTTAGGAAAAGTAAAAGGGAGGCCAAAAATAAGACTAAACCTAAAGAAAGAACATGACCCCCCTTAAACGATGAAACAAACCATAACTTATTTCACTTAAGGCCCAAAAAGTAATATCAAAATAGAACAGACTTAGGGTTTAGTATAAAATGAACTACAAATTGAAAAAATCCTAAAACCTAAGCCTTAAGAACCATAGAAAAGAGCCATACAAATTGAAAAGGACCAAAACCAAAAGGCAAACAAATTTTTTTAAGGCTCAGATTGAAGCACTACCAGGATCAATGTGTTTTATGATCATTTTGGACTAGTGATATGTTGGTGCATTCTTGTTGATCTGTATTATGTTGTTGCATGGGAATGTTTTTTAATTTTTTGTGCCTGGGTGTGAGACCCATTGTGCGGTTTCTTGTTGCACAATACACACCTATTTTGGGATGCTATACCTTTTGAGTTTGTTATCATGATCTTGTGGACTTATTATGCTCCTAGTATCAAATTATTTTTGAGAGAAATTATGTTTGGATTACATTATGAGAATATCTTGGTTATATTGTGTTGCATTGGTTAAATTGATGATGTTATATTTATTTAGAGTTTGTGTTGATGATTGTGCTATGATGTTGACCTTGTTTGGGGATTTATTATATGATCATTGTTGTAATGAAATTCTATTTAAATTCATTTAATTAAATGTAATTATTATTATGATGCTTTATAAGATGATTAAATGTGAAGGGGTGATATTGTAACATTCAAATACATAAGAATGGTTACATTGTTAAAATTCTCTTACAAAGGCTTTTGTTATTTGATATTTATACACTTCATCTATTTTATACATGTATGAGCAGGTGCACTTGACTTGTGTTTTTTTAGTGATTCCAGGTACTATAAATAAACTCCATCTAGCTTCATAGGTCTAAGTGTGTCTATATCCTCAATGGTGGTTACCGAAGTTATTACATTGGCCAAATATTGCTTAGCCCAAACCCATCACACCTACATAAGGTTAATTTTATATTAATTTATTATTTTGAGCATTGATTACCACAGTTGGTAGTTTTCCATTACCTAGTCATCATGTCTTGTCGACCTGTAAAGAGTGTTTGAGCATTTTTAGCTTAGTTGCAAATTATTGTTTTTTATTTGATTAAGTTAAATGATCTTTTAAATATAAATTCAGTATTTATCAACAAACATGTCATATGAGTATTTAATTTATTAGTGTAGACACCCTAAATTGGTCAAGACAAATTGAATTCAAATAAAACAATTGAACATCAAAGCGTGAATTAATTGAAATCAAATCTATTTGGATTAATTAAATTAAAAAGATCAAACAATTATGTAATTGTTTTAATCAATTAATTGAATAGTTTAGATCAAATTTAATCCAACCCATTCAAGGGGACACATGGCTAATCAAATCATTTAAATCAATTGTTAGTTTTATTTATTCTCACCCACCACAAAAGGACAAAATCAAATGAACCAATGAGAATGAAGGAATGATCTCACATGAATCAAGGACAAATCAATTCTACACTACTCATCTTGGAAATGCATCTTGACCATCCATCTTTGTCTCTTTGTCCCAATATTTGAAACCATTAACTTAACTCAACCTTAATCAGGGTTAATTCACTCTACCCCCACCCTTGGGAAAATACTATAAATAGGATGAATTCTAAAATAAAATCAGCCATTCACATTTGCATCAATACTATAGTTAATTTTTCATCCATGCTTAGCATAGCTTGAGTTCTTTTAGCATTGTTCTTGCATCTTTACTTTAAATTGCTTCATAATTCATCATATTTTAGCTTAATATTCTTATCATGTAGCTTAATATTCAAATTATAATTCTAGGATTATCACTTTAGGAATGCTTAAGATCTGAGAGCATTGTTTTAGCTTCCTAGTTAGAGAGACATGGAAATACTTTAGTCTTTTCAATTTGATGTTTAGCATGCTAGATCTTTACCTTTGATCAAATTGAGTAGAATAATGCAATATTTCATGAATATATTTAATTGTCTACAAAATGGTGCCTACTGTGTGGCTACTTGCCTCTACTAACTTTGTTTATCGGATTTGAGTGGTTTAGGATGCAGATTTGAGCTTTTCCAGAGTTTTGGCGCCTCTGCACTGAAGATGAGTGCCTGCACCCTAAATAACAATGCCTACACCTTTAATAATAGCACTTTTGCACTAAATAATGACGCATATGCTCAATAAGTTGTCATTTGGTTGCTATTTTAGCACTTATCCAACATATTTGGATTCCTATTTACCATCTTTCAGTGCCTATACACTAAATTAGAGTGCTTTTGCATTATGTTTTAGCTTCTACACTTTATTTTGGCTCATGTGAAACTTATTTTGGCACCTATGCATGTTTTTGTAGTGCCTATACATGCTAATAAAAAATTTGCGGATATTGGAGCTAATCTTGTTTTGAAATGATTTGCAGATGGCTAGGCATAGGAAAGTGATAACATTTGCATCCCAGATTCTTAGTTATTGCAAGATCAAAGAGGACAAGAAAATAATTAGAAGGTGGAATGAGGTAAAAGCTTCCTTTAGATCTAAAATATTGTTGCAAGAAAGGATTCTCATGCACCGATATTGGAGAATAACTAATCTTTATCAAGCTTTCTTTAATTTTCCTTATAGTCCTTTGGATGATTCACCTTTTGAAGCTCCCATTTAAATTTGATCATTGCATTTTAGGAGAATTTGAGAATTTCCTTTTGGTTTGTATTTTCTTCACTTTTTGTGGGAAGTGTGTTGGACTAATGCGTGTGAAAGGGGTGCAAAGGAGCAGGAGCTATAGCCTTGGTAAGTAAAAATAAAAATACAAAATCTCAAAAATGTGTGTAGCCTTAGGTAGCTTCGAACAAGGTAACACTAATACTTTTACATTTGCTTAAATTGTGGCATATCAATTTCCAAATCTAGCCTAATTAGAAGAAAATTGGAATCCTAAGTAAGGCATTATGCACTTCACCTTTTGGTGAATCAAAATCCTATAAGTGATAAACTTGAGATGAATAAGAGATAAGGAATGAACAAACACATAAAATAAGACTCCTTATTTGTGAAGGAAAGCATTAGGGATATGTTCTTCACCTTTTGGTGAATCAAGCTCCTAGAAGTGCTTGAATTCCATTAGATTAAAAGGCTTGGGAAAGAAGATTGTTAATTGTGTTTGGAGGTGAAAATTAGTAGGGATATGCTCTTCACCTTTTTGTGAATCAAACTCCTAGACATACTTGTTCATTTCAATTTCTTGCTTTCAATGAACATTTTAGCACTTTAGTGGGCCTGCCTCCTGAGAATGCACCTTAGCAAGGCCGGTGAGAGGGACAACCCAAAGTGGTAACAAGGTTAAGCCACCGATATCCACCCCCTATTAACAAAGACCTCATTTAAGTTGAAAGACTTAAAGGAAAAAATATCAAATACCTAGACTCGTATGGCTATATGCCTCAATTGCGTGCACGTGGATGCGTGTTCCTTGTTTGACTCATTTGATATTTTATTTTGGAACCCAAACTAAATCCTAGTTACATTAGCAAGCTTAGCTTTATAAGCCACATTGAGCCAAATTGACCTTAGGTAGCTTTTTTGGACTTGTTTTCTTGTGACAAGACCCGTGGAGATGATCGAGAACATACACTTGTGTTAGTATAAGGGTGGATAAAACAAGTGTTTTTGTTTTTCTGTGTTTGATGATCAAATATATCAGAAGAGAGCATCCACTAAAGATCTTAATTCAACTTAAAAACATTAAAAAATAGCAATTTACCAAAATTTTCACAAGTTTAGTGCCTATACCCAGAAGAACAATTCCTATACCACATTCTGTGGCACCTATACCTAGTCTTGTGGTGCCTACACACCATAAAGGAGCACTTGTGCTTTATTATTCAATGCTCCTAAGATAGAGGGTATTTATGGCCTCTTCTAGACAAAAAAAAAAAAGTTACATTTCTGACTACCCATTTGAGAGCTTTTCCTAAATCAGTAAACACTGGGTTGAAATTTACCTTTTCCAAAATTGTTGAACAAATTGTGGCATCTTTGAAAACGTTTCAAAATAATCATGATCTTAGCAAAATTGTTCAAACATCTTTGAATCTTGCATTTCTAAAGTTTCTCATCAAATAATATTAGATCCTTTCACCAAAAACCAAGGAGATCAAGATCCTTACTCAAGGCCTTCATCATAGAGATACATCTTTCCCTATTAGGTCTTCATTAGGAAAAATGTGCTTAGATAATTATCCCTCAATTTGCAAAAAAATATCAAGTGAATCTCAAATCTTGTTCACTTTTCTCAACAAAGGCTTGGATCTATTGTAATTCCAATGTGGACGAGGTCACACTACATCAAACTATCTTGGCAAGAATATGAAACTATAACAAGACAAGAGATACCTTATCAAGATGAAACTCCTCATTCACCATATCAACCTTTTCAAGAGGAAGAGCAAGAGGATCGAGAAGAACAAGAAACAATGGAAAACATTCCTTAATCTGATTTTTTTAACAAAGGTAACAATAATAATAATAAATGGTAGAAATGATGGTGGGAATAACAATGGAAACAATGGACTTCATAAAAATGATGCAAATAATGACAACCTTGGTAACAATAATTGTTGGAATAGTCCCAAGGGATAACTGAGAGGGGGGGTGAATCAATTATCAGCTAGTTTTAATTCTTTTCCCAATTAAGTACAGAATGTCATTAAGCATATATACAATAAGATAACACAAAATAGAATGCCACAATTTTGGTTACGAGGAAACCAAAATAGGTAAAAACCCTGGTGGGAATTATCACCCACAAAGAATTGTACTTGAGTATAATAATACCTGTTAGAAGATATTGCAACCCTGTTAGGAGTTGATCATTACAATGCAATAAGTATAGTGACCTGGTTAAGGGTCGAACCCTGTTATGAGTCTTTTACAAATAACCCTGTTAGGGGTGAGGACTCACTATCCAAAAGCACACTACTAAAATTATGAAGGTTGCAACCTTCAGTAAAACAGATATACACTATATCTGACAATGAACTATTTGAGTAGACCTGCTATCTTGATTAGTTCCAATGTATTGTATGCACTCTCTACTTATTCACATCTGATGAATGAAATAGCTTTATTGTCCCAAAACAATCTGCATTTTTCTTTGTTCTTTTCTATCTCTTTTATTATTATTCACACTTAGTGATCTCAAATGAATTGCTATATGTATCTTCTCCAAAAGATATGATCATGTTGGCTATAGGAGTCCCTTCAATGCTTCTCTTGTCAGCTAAACTAAGCACACAACATAATTAGAACCGTGCAACTCAAAATGAATAGATGCATAGCTTCACATAGTCGGCTCCACCAAAACTACCTAAACATCATGCTTCGGATAAAACATGATTAGCACCTTTGGTTAATTATCTTTGACTCATAACTAAACATGAATCTAAACACGCATATCGCATAGATAGGTGCAACTGAAGAATCAATAAAATTACTATCAGCTTTCTAAAAAAAATCCTCTGAAATTGTGGCTGGTAAATAGAGTAACATAACTCAACTGCAACTGAACTTCTGAATCTGCGTGTATGAACATGGTATCATAACTATGTTTGAAACATAAAAACAACCACGCAAGGCTTCAACATATCCATACTGAAAAGTGAATATAGTACACTGTTGTATACTATATGTTGTCATCAATGACAAACATATAGTCAACTATTTGCACAAAGGAAAATCTCCAACAATAATGACACAAATAACGATAAAATTGGAGGAAACTATGAAAACAATGGAAATTACCCTCTTCAAGAGGAGGAAATTACCAAAGAAAGAATAAATGGATAAGTGCAAGACCCCTTATTTATAAAAGTAATGGAAAGGGTTTTAGAGAAAAATAAGGAGAGATATTTCTTGAATCTAGCACAGTCGGGGGTCAAACTCCCTCATGACTATGATACTTTCAAGTTCAATTGGATAATATGAAGAAAGAAGCAGCTCCTAAACCATTCTCGATTGAAGCCCTTTTTCCTTTTCCTTTAGATAGGTATCTTGTCATGATTTGATTTCCTCTGAACATGGTCTTTCCTAAGTATGACAAATATCTAGGTACAAAAGACCCACAACACTGGGAAACCTAGATTTTGGTTAATGAATACCAATAAAAACCTTGTTAATGATGGATTAGTGGAGGCTAATAACATCAAATCCAAGCCTTCCAACATGTTAAGTGGATCATCTTCTAATCAAGACAATAATCTTAACTCACCATCCCAGGTTCCTTTCAATAAAAAAACCAATAATAATGACCAAGGGAGAAACAAACCTAAACCAAGCTTTAATATGTCTCGATTCACAGCTCCAAATCCAAGGAGTAAATTTACTCTATTAGGTGAACCAGAGTCTAGACCCTATGAGCCTCAATTTAAACCAAATTGGTGGAATGATTCACATCATTGTGAATATCATCGGGACAATGGTCATACTAATAATAATTGTATGAAGTTGAAACATGTGATTCAAGATTTAATTGATGGTGGAATAATTAAAGTGGAAGGGCCTAAAAATAATGAAGATCACACGACCTTCAAAACTCCTTTCTTGAATCATGAGAAAGGGGAGTCATCCAACACAAACTACAATAATCAGAAAGGGAATAATAAGGTTAACTTCTCATTCTTATGACAACACAATCAATTTTGTATTAGGTTTTGAAAATATCATCAATGTTGTGGTAGTAAAATATAAACAAGAGAAGGAATCATCTAATGTCATCACAAGGGGGGAATCTTCAAAAGGAACCTTACCAAGAACATCTACCAAGATCAAAATGACTTTTTTTCCATCATCTTCATCAAGGAAATATAATTTGGCTCAAATTTATATTTTGGCGTTATTGAAAATATCACCATCACACAAGAAAATCCTAGAGAAAGCTCTGGTCGATACAACAGTTCCCACAAATTTCGATGTAGATCAGTTCCAAAAAATGGTTGGTCATCTTGTATCTCCTAATGTTTTTTCTTTTTCGAACAAGATGACATGTCCCTTAATCACCCACAAAACCTTCCATTGCATACTAAAGTCCTCCTACATATGCACATTGGGCCTAATCAAAGCCTTGGGATATTTAGAAAATGTTGTGGATCCTAAAAGAAATATAATAATCAAATGAAGAAATATCTTCAAAAGGGATGGTTAATTTGCCTATCAGAGTGGGGCATGTTCAAAAACAAATATTTTTTCAAGTCCTTGAACTAGAATTGACTTACATTATTATTTTGGGAAGGCCTTGTATCCATGAAATGTAGGAAGTGCCTTCTACTTATCACCAATGTATAAAATTTCCATACATGGGAGAGGAATTAACCATCAGTGGAGACACAAATCCCTTTCAATATTGTAATAATATCAAACCAAGGACATACTCGTTTGTACCACATAATAGTGAAAGTCCTACTTTACAAGCATCTCAAAATAATAACAAGGAAGAAATCCCTAGTATGACTTCAAGCTCAAACATTAAGGAGGAAGAAAAAACAATATAAAAGATCAACCTACTACTTCAAGTAATAAAGAGACAATTACTTCTTCATCTATCAAAGGGAAGGAGCAAGTAGGTTTTGTGGAACCAAATGAAGAAATTATCAATCCTTCAAAATCAAATTCTTCTATCCTATGGGAAAAGACATCAAAAACCTCCAAAGATGGAAAGGAAAAGGAAAGATTAACACATCAGGAAAAGATGCATAATATAATGAAGAATTTTGAAAAATAATGCAAATTGCATCAAAGGGGGATAGGAGAATATTCCATATCAATGATAGGCATGCCTACTTCCCTTAGGACTCATGGTAAACCAAAAAGATATAATTAAAATTTTGTAAGACCCAACAATTATATGAATGAAGAATCAGATGATGAGATCCTAAATTGGCTTTATGAAGAGGAAGAGGAAGAAAATTCACACAAAAGAGTCCAACACATCAGTATTCCCACACACCAATATGGAAAAGGGTATCAAATTTTGAAAAATATGGGATATCAATGAATAGGGACCATTGGGAAAAGAAAGCAAGGCTTGTTAGAACCTATAGAAGCTCAATTAAGATCAAGTAAGGAGAAATCAGGATTGGGATATTTTGAATCAACCTCTAATAAAAAAAAATCTATTTATTGTGAATAAATAAATAATTTAAATTATCCTAGTGATGATGATGATTATTCAGCTAAGTGGGAATGGGAATCTATGATTATTCAGCTAAGTGGGAATGGGAATCTTTAGAAAAGGATACTTTTGAGTATCTTAAAGGAGAAGTTGGGAGTAATTGCCTCTCCTAAGTCTAATTAGAGAAAGCAGCAAGTACATCAGTCATGTGTGACTGATGAATGGTTGACTACTCTACTTCTGGAGTAGTACCTGTGCATAATGGTTTATGGTGCCCTTTTCCATTGATGTCAATGGGGGAGTATGTACTAAAAACAAGGAACACAAACAA
>MU225802.1:1243866-1261434 GCA_018584345.1 Thuja plicata | reverse complement strand
TCAAGAGGATATTTAGATATCTTAAGGGAACTATAGACTATGGTTTATGGTATCCTAAATCAGAGAATACACAACTTCATGTGTATACTGATGCAGATTGGGCAGGTTGTATTGATGAAAGGAAGAGAACTTCAGGAGGAGCATTATTTCTTGGAGAAAGGTTGGTATCTTGGACAAGCAAGAAGCAAAACTGTATTTCTTAGTCAATGGCAGAGGCAGAATATGTTGCAGCAACACTGAATTGTACAACAATTGTTTGGATCAAGAAGATGGTTAAAGACTTTGGTATTCAATTTGATTATCCTATTGTTATTCATTGTGATAACACCAGTACTATTAACATGTCTAAGAACCCTGTGATGCATGCAAAGACAAAACACATAGAGATCAAGTACCATTTTCTGAGAGAAAAAGTTGCAAACAAGTGAAATTGGACTATGTAAGCACAAAAGATTAGTTAGCAGGCATTTTCATGAAGCCTTTAGCAAAGGAATCTAAGGGAGAAGTTGGGAGTAATTCCCTCTCCTAAGTCTGATTAGAGAAAGAAGCAAGTACACCAATCCTGTGTGACTAATGAATGGTTGACTACTCTACTTCTGGAGTAGTACCTGTGCATAACGGTTTATGGCGCCCTTTGCCATTGATGTCAATGGGGGAGTATGTACTAAAAACAAGGAACACAAACAAAGAGCTAAACAAGGAACACATATAAGGAGCTTATACTCTGGGGGAGTATACATATAAAACACAGTCTATGTAACTGCAGCAGTGTAGATGAATCTTTGATGAGGATATTGAGAATATTGTAAAAGAAAGAAGACACCATTAACAGAAGTTGTTTTTATCATATGTTGTCATCAATGCCAAAGGGGGAGATTGTTGGAGATTTGATTCTGAATAGTTGATTGATTGTATATTTTTCATTGATGACAACATATAATACACAGCAGTACTTCTATATGTACTTATCCATATGATGACATGAAGACTTGCGTGGATAGATACATGTTTTTGACATGTTTATTATGCTATGTTCATACACGCAGACCCAGATATGAGGTTTCAGTAAAGATATGTAATTTTGTTATTGGCGGTTACAGTTCTGGGAGTATAACGGTTTAAGGATGACATATGTGACGTATTCTTGAGTTGCGCATATCTTCAGGATATGCATGTGTATATTCATGATTATTTATGAGTTGGTGATATTAATCCAAAGGCGCCAAACGTGTTTCAAGAAGATTGCAAAGTTATGGTTAAATTGGTGAAGCCAACTTAGTGAAGTGACGGGTCTATTTAGTTTATACTTGCACAGTTGTAATTATGCTTGTGCGCTTAGTAGAGCCGACAAGGATTTTATGAAGATTTTTCTTACAGGTCCCATGATCTCATACTTTGAGAATGTACTTATAGAAGGTCATTTGAGAAGAGAAGAGTTGCAAAAGCCAGAGATAAGAAAAGCAGGGCAGAGTGTTAAAGAAGCAGAGCTATATTTATCATATGTTGATAATATAGATATTGAATTTGAAGTTTTCAAAATATAGATAAGATTTTTGTAGTGCTTTACAAGAGGTTAAAGTGTCGGCGCACAAAAGGAACTGATCAGACAAGCAGTTTCACAAACAACAGTTCACCTTGTTGATACAGTGTGTATCAAATAACCAAAAGGTTGTAGCCTTCACCACTTGGACAGTGAGTCCACCACCCCTAACAAGGTTATTCTAAAAGACTCCTAACAGGGCCAGACCCTTAACTAGGTCACTATACTACTACATTGTAATGACAACTCCGAACAGGGTTGAAAGATCTTTTAACAGGGATTACTATAAACAGTATAGTTCTTTGTGGGTACTAATTCCCACCAGGGTTTTTACCATTTGGTTTCCCCATAAAAAAATTGATGTGTTGTGTAATTTTTTATCTAAATTCGCATTTAATTTATATCAATCTGGATTAATAGGTACAAAATATTTAAAGTTGTTGATAACTGATTCACCCCCCCCCCTCTCAGTTATCCCTGAAGTATTCTAACAAATTCATTGAATTCTTCAAAAGAAAACAAGTGAATTTTTCATGGTCTTATGTCGATATGCTGAGTCTAGATCTAGATCTTATCATGCACTATTTGAACATAAAACTAGCAGCTAAGTCGGTGAAACAAAAACTAAGAAAAATGCATCCTCACATTGCATTACTAGTAAAAGAAGAATTGGAAAAGTTGTTGAAAGTTGGTTTATAATGACTATTGCCTATGTTTACTGGATATCCAATAAAGTTCCGATTTTCAAGCCAGATAAATCAATAAGAGTATGTACAGATTTCAAGGATCTTAACCTAAAATGCCTAAAAGATTATTTTCCACTACCAAGCATTGATTCTATAGTAGATTTAATAGTAGGACATTCTATTTTCTCTCTCCTGGATGGATTCAGTGGGTACAATCAGATAAAAATAGCTCCTGAGGATCAAGACAAGACAACTTTCACATGTGCTTGGGGTACATTTTGTTACAATGTGGTGCCGTCTCAAAAATATCAAAGCAAACTACCAAAGAGCTATGACTATAATTTTTCATGATATGATACACACATTCCTAGAAGATTATGTTGATGACATATTAGAAAAATATCATACAAGAAAAGAACATTTTCCAATTTTGGAGAGATATTTTACAAGGCTAGAGTAGTTCAAAGTGATATTGAATCCCAAAAAGTGTGCATTTGGTGTACAATCAGGAAAGTTACTTGGTTACATAGTATCGACAAAAGGTATTGAGGTTGACCCGAAGAAAGTTAAGACAGACATGGAAATTGGGGCACCAAGGAACATAAGGCAAATGAGATCACTCCAAGGATGGCTACAATCTATCAAAAGATTCATTTCTCAATTAGCCAAAAAATGTCACTCATTTACTCAAATCCTTCATAAGGACACAATCTTCATCCGGGAAGACCAATGTGAAGAATTTTTCACTATTTTAAAGAAATACTTGATGAATCTTCCTTTATTGATGTTTCCTATTCTAGGAAAGCCTTACTTTTTTATATTTTGGCAACAGATCATTCATTAGGTGCTTTATGAGCTCAAGAAGATGAAAAGGGGAAAGAAAAGGTAATCTACTACATCAGCAGGACCTTGGTCAACTATAATATAAACTATAATTTAATTTAAAGGGCATGTCTAGTAGTGGTTTTTTCCTCATAAAAATAATTTCATTACATGTTGGTACATAATACTAGACTCATAGATAAGATTGATCCTCTGAAATATCTACTTAGCAAAATAGCCCTAACAGGAATATTGGCAAAGTGGGTCATGGTGTTGAGTGAGTTTGACATCCAATATGTTAATAGAAAGGAAATAAAAGGACAAGTCATCACTAATCAATTGGAAGAAGCTCCTTTTAAAGATACTCAACCAATCTAGATTGAATTTCATGATTTAGAGATAATAAATGTTGAGGCTAAAACATGGAAGCTCTAATTTGATGGATCTTATACACATGGCTCAGGGGAAGGCATTCTCCTAATCACACCTCAAGGATACAATGTTTTAAGTCATAAAAAATTCTCTTTCCATGCACAAATAATAAAGCCGAATATGAAGCACTAGTTACAGGCATGAAAATGGCTCTAGAACGAAAAGTGGCAAAACTACAAGTGTATGGTGACTCTCAACTTGTAATTAACCAAATCAATGATGATTACCAAACAAGAGATGACAAGTTAATGCCTTATAAAAGGATGATATATGACTTGAAGAAGTATTTTCTTTTTATAAAATTTGAACAAATACCAAGGGAGAAAAATAAAGTAGTTGATTTCATGGTCAAATTAGCTTCTCTCTTGCAAATGTTGGATCAAAATACATGATATGAATTCTTGGTTGAAGAGTTGGTACAACCTGCATTTAACCTTCCCGAATCCCAAATAATTTATTTATTAGTTAGACATGAATCTCCACGATATGGTCATATTTATACTTACCTAAAAGATAATATCTTATCTAAGGACCAGTCTAGAAACCAAAAGAGAAACATTATCTGACAAACCTCAAGATATACCCTTATATCCAAAAAATTGTATCATAAAGGTCTTGAAGGAACACTTCTTATATGTATAGAGAGGGAGGAGTCATAAATCGCTTTACAAGACATTCATGAGGGAACTTGTGGGTCACATTAGAATGGATTTTCTTTAGCAAAGAAACTTATAAGGATGGGGTATTATTGGCCAACTATGGAAAGATGTTCTTGTCAATTTGTGAAGATATGTCAAAAGTACCAATATCATGATTATTTGATACATGTGTCAGGTCAAGAGTTGCATCCACTAAACACACCATGGCCCTTTTATCAATGGGGTTTTAACTTAATAGGGAATTATATCCACCTTCATCTAATACTCACAAGTACATAATAAATACAAAAGAATATTTTACTAAATGGGGGCCGAAAGTTGTGCCTTTAACAATTTCAACTAGGAAACAAATCTCTATGTTCATTTTGAACCACATCATTTTTCGATATGGTATCCCGCATGTCATACTCACTGACAATGGGAAGTAGTTTAAGAATAATGATATTGATGAATTGTGTGAAAAAATCTATATCATACATCATTCTTCCTCAATTTATTATCCTCAAGGAAATGGTCAAGTTGAGGCCTCAAACAAAAACATCCTTAAAATCTTGAAGAAAACATTGGATAATTCAGGAAGAGATTGGCACATTTAATTGAGTATGGAATTATGGGCCTACAGAACAAGCATCCAAACACCCACAAGAGAAACACCTTTTTCATTGGTTTATGGGGCCGAAGTAGTTTTTCCTTTAGAAGTGGAAATTCCCTCACTAAGAGTCTCATTGCACGGGTTAGTGACAGAAGAGGATTATAGAGTCACTAGACTACAACAACTAGAATTACTTGAAGAACATCAAACCCAAGCATATGACCATCTCAAGGTGTATCAAAAATGAATGTCAAGAAATTATAACAAGAATATCAAACCCAGAGAATTTCAAGTGGAAGACCTAGTCCTTAGAGAAAATCCCCAAAACCAAGAAGAAAGAGAAAATAAAGGGAAATTTGAGGCAAATTGGATAGGACATTTTGTTATAACATCTTCCTATGGAACAAGAACCTACAAATTAGCCAATTGTTAAGGAGAATAATTTCAAGAGCCTATCAATAGCATCCATTTAAAGAGATTTTATACCTAAAATTAGATGAAAGGATATCAGATGAGAGTGTATCAGCTGAAAGAGTATTAGTTGAGGAAAGCATCAGTTTATTTACAGTGAAAAGAGATCTTGAAAAAATTCAAAAACAATGAAAAGAGATCTTGAAAAATTAAAAAAAAATTAAAAAGATCTTGAAGAAAGCAAAGACTTTCAAATATGAGATCCTGAAAAATTATTATCTTGGTGAAAACCTAGCAAACAGGCACCTTGGTAATATAAAAAAAATAGAAAAATAGAAGAGAGAGAGAGAGAGAGAGAGAGAGATAGAGAGAGAGAGAGAGAGAGACTAGCAATAGGAACCTTGGTAGAAAAAAATAAAAAAGAGAAAAAGTTCCTTGGTGAAAACCTAGCAATAGGCGCATTGGAAGGAAAAAAGAGAAAAAGAGAAAAAGTGCAATAAATTCAAGTGGTGAAAACATGGTAAACAGGAGCCATTTGACCCTTAAAGTCATTCCTAGGTTGCATTTTCCATTTGCATCTTTTCAACACCCTTGTATATATCCTTGCATCCATCATTTGTACATAATCATAATAAAGCCTCAGAGATGCATTTGCATATACCAATCTTTTGTCATGATTTTAAGATTTGCCTGAATCCAAAATCTTTCTATCCAACTAGGGGCGAAACCCAAAATCAGTGAGCTCATCAAGACAAACTCAATTGTCACAAATTGTTGCATAAAACTAAAAATCATGACACTTGAACCTTGTGATTCATATTAAATTTCAAACATTTCAATTTGATCAGATTCAACATCACACCAATATGCAACATCAAATATAATCAAGCCTTAATCAAGATTACAAATTTAAATTAAGATCAAAATGGATGAAGTTCTTCTGAAATATGGATCCACAAACAAAGGCAATGTTATTTTGGGGGTTACTTGATTTTTGGGAATCATGACTTTTTAGTGAATCAATGATGTCTTTGACTAGATAAGAAATGATGGAGACATGATATTTTCTTGATTTATGTGTGTATGCTTGTAAGATTGATTCATAGAAGTATGCAAACTCTTCTAATGACATGGTCATCAAAGAATCATCGAGGACCTTTTCATATGGAAAGGATCAAATCTCTATGTGTTAACGCAAACATATACCTTGGATATTTAGATCTTCCATGTCTTAATTCCAAAATCCACTTGCAATATTGAATCTGAAAAAAGTGGTATTCATACTCCCATGGTTGAACTAGTGATATTTTTACCAAGTTCATTGTTCAAATCCAAAGAAAGGGGTTATTCATATCATCATGGTTTGCAAGTGTAACCAGTGAGGGTTGTACCAACTTCAGGTTCTAAAAAGATCAATGATGAAAAATAAAAGTAGCATTATCCAGTGATAAGTGACAATTATAGCTGCATCTTGCATTCACTTTAGATTAGCCTTTCATTTAGTTAAGAGGGGTGAATCAAATCATGGTTACTACATCAACATTTTCTTAAGATAGAGTATATGGAGTTTTACAAAAACAAAATTACATTATCATATAGTTTCATTAAATTCATTAAAGTTGCATTAGGCATTATGTCATTATCCATTTTTCATTGCATAACATTAAGTTCATTAAAGCTGAATTAGGCATTATATCATTATCCATTCATTGCATTTCATTACACATAATTAATTTCATATCATTATCCATTCATTGCATTTCATTATATATCATTAAGCTCATATCATTATCCATTCATTACTCATATTGCATTGCATCATTAAAGTTCATCTAAAAATGCATTAATTCATTAAGAATTAATCATTACAACATATATAAGAATTTCATCTAGTATCACTGCATACATACATCATTACATTGAAAAGTACAAAAACACAGATAAATCATATAGAACTCCATCATGCATGTCATCAAAATCTCAAAAAGTCTAACATTCAATGGTATCATAAGAAGAAATGTATCAAATATGAGTCATCATGAGTGAGAATATCATCATAATCAGAATTACATCATCATAATGAGTATCAATTACATCACAAAGGTACATCAAAATATAAATCTTCCAAACTGATCAAAAAGAGGAACATCTATCTCTGACCATCCTCTGTACCGACACTTGTACTTGTATCTGTATTTGTCAAAGGAACGTGAGTAGAATCTTTTCTCTGAGTCAGATCACTTCCAAACCAAGAAAAAAACACATCCAAAATTGAACTAACCTAAGCCAACTCACCTTGTATAGCTTCCATACCTACAAGTATATCATGTATCTCCTGGCTAGGAGGAGCAGAAGGAACTGATGGAGAAGTCACTGCTACTGAAACCACTAGAGCATCTGAAATATCAAAAACATGCATATCATCATGTCTACCTTCTCATTGACCTCTATGTGTCCAACCCTATGGAAAAATAGAATCAACTACTCACCTATGAGGAACCTATTTGTCAACTCGTATCTCAGGAAAAGTAACTCCTCTACCTCTCATCTTAACTCGGCCAATACCAACCCCACTTCCAGATGGTCCAACACCATGATCATCCTCAAACCCAAAGAGTCTCATACCACCTCTACCATGAACAATACTAGGAATAGCATTGCTTCTAACCTCATGACCTACTCTACCTATCGATACTCTTCCATCAGATACATTACTGTTGATGTGACTTTGTGATGGCCTCAACAACGGGGATGGGAGTTGTCACTGGGTATCAAATTATCGGCTTCCTGAAGAGGTTTAGAAGAGAGAGGGCTCTCCTTGCCTCTAAGAACTTGATATTAAGGTCATGATGGTACAGGAATGGTCCATTTGGGTAGGTGATTTCTTTATGTTAAGGGGCCTGCTAGTTTTAAACTCATCAAATTTTGAGGACTTAGAATGGACGAGTTTTCCTACAAGTGATAGTTAACTTCAACAAATAAAAAATAAAAAGATATGCTAGAGTTAGAATATAAATCTATCTATAGTCACATTATAAGTTTCCAAAAATCAACAATGCTCCAAACAAAGAACCAACAACAATACAAAATGTACATATGATCATCAACCAAACATACATCAGTAGCAAAGTAAAGTATTTCATTTAACTGCAAAGGAACTAGATCAGAGGACCTAAGGAAGCATACAACATGAAAGGCATTCACTAAATTTGAAACCAGAGACAATGTGATGGGCACACCAAGATTAATCCTTCATTAAATTTAAGAATTAGCAATCACTAGTTGGTACATCCATGGCTTGAAGGGCGCATTAGTCTAGTGAGATTGATCAAACAACTAAGCTAAGAACACTAGAACAACAATCACTATGGACAAAAAAATCATCAATTTCACTGACCCTTGGAATGTCATCAGAATTTTAATTTATAGGCATGCCTTCCTATCTACATCAAGGTCTACAGCCTATACAACCTACATATTTATATTAAATATAATATTTACAGTCGATACTACCTACACTGTTAGAATCATTCTTATTTTATATTACAATGATTAAAAGGGAAAGGAAATTAAGGATCAAGAAAGAAGAAGAATCTAGAAGGAACCGATCACTAAGGAGATATCATCGTACACACAAATGTGACTTATGCATTCTAGATGTCTCGAGCTGGGTGTTCCATAAATGTAGAGGCAGCTCCCTGTCTCTGGGTACTTTCCTTGTACATCAAATATTAATTCCTAGATCGACGCCTCGAGAGTTGGGAAGACGTATGTAGTCTCTTAACTTTCTTCTACCACTTTCAGGTTGTATTGTACTTGCTAGGATTCTGACAGAAGACTAACAATGAATTGGGACGGTGGTTGGGCGGCTCCAAAAGAATCATCAACATGCACCACCATAAAGAAAACAAAGAATGAAGTTCATAATTTCAGACTCTAGGAGATTATGCTCAATTAATAATGAATAGAAGAATAGACTTGTAGGAGAAGTTCTAGAACCATGAAGATTTACTGCTCCTTAAACTTCCTGAACGCCTCAATCATCTGAGTTACACCCTCCTTGTTCACCTCCTTCAAACAATCCATGTAGTCAGTGGTCTCATCAAGATAATCCACTGAATTCAAGGCCTTTTCTTTCATCTTGGAGGTGGCCCTTGGGGCATCATGAACCTTCAACATCAAATAGATGAGATTTCCCATAATCAAACTATCAAATCTCTCGGTAGCCAAAATTGTGCATCATCCAGCTCATCAAACTACACTAATAAATAATTAATGGGAGCATATGCCTCGAGGCTCAATGGATTTGAAGATTTAGCTTCCTGAATAAATGTTATATACTGGTCTGCTGGATTTCAGACCACGGTTACATGAGTGTCTAAGACCTTCACCAGTTAATTTCTTGTCTTGATTCAGAACACAAGTCTAGAGTAATAGGTCTTTGGGAACTCATAAAGTTTGTTCCCCAAAATTCCAATCTCGGCTAGATTTTCCTCTCCTAGGCTCAAAATTTCTTCAAGATTGTCCTTCTAGTCCTCATATTTCTCAGACTAGGCCTGCAGTACTGGGAGGAGCATGTTTAATTGGATGATAATGTCATTGGCCTTGTACAAATCCAGGAGGGATTTTGATAAGAAACTCTAGACTGCCTCCATCTATTCACTTATCTATTCATCCATAGCTAGCGCCTTCTTCATATTTCAAAGTGCATCTATGTCGCCCTGTGGAAGTGGTGTTCTAGAGGTGGAGGGCTTGGGCATTGCAGAAGAGAGGGAAAGTGATAATTTGGTCAAGAGCCTCTAGATATTTGACTCTGAATCTTGGATCTCTCTCCTCTTTTTATATTCTTTATCATATCATTCATGGATAACCCATCTTGCTTCATCTAGGAGACCCAACTCTCCTCTTTGGTCTCTCTAGCCAGGGAAATCTCTGTTATGGTATAATATTTGGCTGCTGCTTCAGATTCCTCCCTATTCCCCAGTGGGTTCACTATTATGGCCATCACATTTATGTCTAGATCCCTCCGAATATTATGGAGGGTCTGAGCCTTCTTTGGTTTCTTTTCCACCTGACCTTCGACCAACATCTCGGCAAGAGACCGAGGGGTTGATATCTCTTTCACCATTTTTCTCCTCCAGGCCTCTACCAGCCACTATGGAGGGCCTTGTGCCTCGCTCATTACTATTTTTGAACCTAAGGTATCCTGAGGCCTTTTCTCTAGCTCCTCCATTATTTTTTCATTAGCTTTATTCGATGGTATTATTACATGTATTTTCTTCTCCCATCTCTATATCATTTCCCAGGATATTTTCTACATACAGGGAAGATGGTGGTGATTTTAGAACATTTTCATCTTAGACTTCTTCTTGTTGGGGTCCTAGGGTGACCCCTTCCTTTTGATTGTAGAACCTGTTAGAGTTTGGAGCATGGCATCTAGGGGTACAGTTGTTCTCGAAGGTCCAGTTTCCCCAAAGGCCAACATTTTCTCTTCAAGCTTTTTACTTCCTTGTTCTATATTTTCTTCTTCTACTTTCTCTCAGATTATTTTTTTCGTGCTTTTTTTCTTTCTCTTGGGCACATAATTTTCATGCCTCTTAAATCTTCTCCTCTTTTCAGAGGGTATATGTATCTTTCTCTCAGACCGCCTCCTTAGTCGCCTTCTCTTCAGCTGCATGCAGACTGCCTAGTTCATCAAATTGGAAGAAGTTGTCAACATTTGTTTGAGAAATATCTGGTGGATCCTCTAGGGTGTCATCCTTTTTGGAGGAATAAGTGGAGGGAATCTCATAGACCTTGGTTACATTTTTAGGTTCCAAGCTTGGGTCTTTATTTGGAGGGGATCTGTTAGCCTTTCATTCCTCCCTCCTTTGGAGTGGTGTCCTAGCGGTAGCTATCTCTGCCTCTTCCCCAATGTCCTCATCACATGGAATACCAAATAGGGTAACCAAGGAGGGATCTATAGTTTTTGGGGGTCAAGAGCCTACTGAGGTGGCTCCAAGGCCAAATATTACACAAGAGCTACCTGCCTTTGTCATATTTTTAGACCTCTCTAATTTCTCATCTAACTTCCTCATAAGGGGCTCCAAGACTAGGTATGATGGCTGGGAGGATGTGTTGACCTTCTATTTTCCTTGGGCTTTGGATTTTTCCATCTCCCAAGGTCTAGGAGTGGCTTCCCCCAAAAATGGTGTGTCCAAACAGACACTCTTCAAACACACCCTAGAAAAATGAGTGTGACTTTTCTCAACACTAGTTCTAGAGATTACCTCTATAAAAAAAACAATTGGGGTGCTCCACTCCACCGGAGAGAGACTCAACTTGTCAGTTCTTTCTTCTTTATACTCAATATCTTTAAGAGACCCATTGTCAAAGAGCTTCTGCGGGAATTCCTAGAGGCCAAGACACTCAATCATGCCCTTTAACATTCTTGAATACTACATATTCTAGACATCAAAATCATCCTGGAAATCCTCCCAAAAATATTCTAAATGTGGCTCATGGGGTCGAGATCCTTAGGGCATTGCCTTCTCTAGTCAGCTATGTGGATCATAATTCTTGCGGCTGAGTGAAAAGTTGGTTAAGTTTAAGCCACTTAACTCGCTTTGTGCTTCCTAGACCACCACTAAGGTGTAGGTGTACTTGTCATAGGTGATGGGAAAAGACACCGAGGGGATTTTCTTAGTAGCTAGTAAGGCATGTACTTCAAGTACCTGCCTATAAAATTCTAGCAAAATAATTTTATCCCCGCAATGTTTTGGTAGAAAAGATGGGTTGCATGAAAACCCAGTGATCTGGATGTAAGTATGATGTGAAAATTGGATGAAATAACATCCACATGGGATGACCAGGGTCATTGGCTCCTGAGATATCATGTAACCTACATCCTTAGTGAGTGCCTTTACTCCATGGAAGATAAAGGTGTCATTCACTCTGTAAACTGAGTGGACTACCTTATTTCAAAACCAAGGACATCAACTATGTTCAATCCTTGAATTCCTTCTTGTTTTTGGGAAAGAGACCATAAAACTAAATATTTCATATAAAATTGGCTATCTTCCCCTACCTTCCTTATTTGGGAATCCACATGATTGAAGATAATAGTGGCCCAGTCAAAACGTTCTCAATTGGTGGTCATGTAGTAGAGGAAGTAGTACATCCAAGGGGACAACTCCAAGGCATGGGCTTCACCAAGATTTTTTAACAAAAATATTATTTTGGCTTGGATCAACTCCTTGAAGTCGAAGCGAGGGATATCTAGTTTCATCTTCTTAAAATCCTGGTGTGGGCTCCTCCACCATTCTGTCTCACCTTTGTAAATTATTCCATTGAGTTCACCTGATTCATGGTGATAGAACCCTTGAATAAAGTAATCCTCCATACCGTGGCAATGGTATCTTGATCTAAGGAGGTGATAGGCCCTCTGGAGGATGTGAAAATAGCACGTACATCTGCATTGTAATTCTTGGCCATGTGTAGTATAAACTTTGGAGCCTACACAGAGTGGGGGAATAAATTTTCTTGAATGATTCCAGAGGAAACGATGTTGATAGATGCTAATTCATTAGCCCGCCTCAACTAGTATATGGCTTGTCTAAGGCTTCCCAATTCAGCCCACGTACCAAAATTTGTATCTAAAATTTCTCAGAGTGTTGTTTCAATCAAGGAACCCTGAATGGTTTCATCTTTCTTGTACTTCATCGCCAGTGAAATCCTTTCCAAGGCCTTCTCTTCTTTTGACTTCTTCGTTGGAACTGCAAATGTGCTAGGGAGTTTCGGGCTTCCTAGTGGTGGTCTTGTTGCTGACATTTTCTTGATTAGAACCTGCAAGACCGGATGACTATCGATATAAGATATATGATATATTAAGCTTACTAAGACTCCAGATTTCAAGACTTCAAGGATCACATACCTTTTTTATTTGGAAAAAAACTAAATAACATTGATTAATGAAAAATAATATCGAACGAGACATCCTCTTCATAAGAAAACCACAAAATTCATGATGCCTTACCAAAAAGGACAGATTCTGAAGATAGTAACTTAGTGAATTTTCATTAGTTAGGAGTGTTAGTAACCACTACAATATTCGGGGACCGAATCCCAAAATAACAAAAAATAAAATAGACCATTGATGTGACAGTAATTAATGACCGGTCATTCCCAAGGTAGATATGTGTTCCTCCACTTACATGGAGTTATGGAATTTAACTGATAGTTGGCACAACCTAAAAGGAATTAATGGCCAACTAGGAAAAATTTGAATGTATGATAGTGGGAACTCATTCCACCATTAAGGTGGGCAAGATGGAGGAGAGAGAAAACTCAACACCAGCAACTCAAGATGTACAAACTCGGTCATGCAACCATCCTAGACTCTGCAAATCACCCATTTGACCACAAGACCTAGGTCACACTAACTCATCATCGACTCCATGACCAGTTATTATAATGTGTAGTCGACAGACTTCGTAAATAATTTTAACTAGAACAAACTCACATGACTATTTACTGAGGACTAGTTAATTACATACACCTACAAGAATTTACAACATTTACATGAAATTCATAGGATATCTACACATTTTATATGATATACAAATTTACAGATCAATTTACAAGAACATTTACACTAACTTACAAGACACCCAACCCACAGGTTAGACGAGTCGCAGAGGGAAGACACTAAGAGCACAATGGATGTGTTGCAGAGAGTAGACACTAAGACCACAAAGGATGTGTTGCAGAGGGTAGACACTGAGACCACAAAGGACAAGCCTCAAATCCCATGCAAGAACTATTTATAGAGTGGGTCTTGGGTAGCACAAGGTCAAAAAAGAAGAAAAAAATGACAACAAAGAGAAAGAAAGAAAAAATGAAACAGGAAGAATGAAAAAGGAAACAACAAGCCAAAGGAAAAGGAGGGAACTACCTGAAACATAGAATGCTAGAAATATTGCAACCCTAAACACTGCTTTACTAGTCATTTTGACAACCCAAATGTAGATGTAAGCACTCGCACAATTTTGTTGCTGAGAACTCGAGCTCGGGGAGCACTTTGCACTTTGCAGTTAATCGCTCAAGAGGTAATTTTTTCTCATGATAAATGTAAAAACAATGGGTCAAATCCTTTTATAATACCTAAGAAAGTGCATTAAATACTAATCAAGATTCCAAGGATAAGTAGATTCTAAATTTTGGACCTCGGGGCACTCGGCATTTAGTGCTTCTTCAAACGAAGACAAAAGTGACGACACTAGAATCCCTAGAGTCTAGAATCACTTGACCACAAATGAGAAGACACTCCAAGATCTAGATCTTAGAGAATCACAAAACAAGAGAAATAAAATAAAGAAAAAGGGGACTCAACATTTTGTCGCACAAAATGTAGGGATGAGTATGTAGGGCATAACAAATGGTGACTCACTAGGAAAAATGCCTCGTGCATTTGAGAACTTTGGGACCTACCTGTAGAGAACACCATGGTCTTACCATCATCAAAGTTTCTTCTACTAGTGTGACTTTGGGCATCGAAGAATCTAACTCACCATGATTCAAACGTTCATTCCTGCCAAGTTGTGAGGTGTATGCTCTGAAAGGGATGCATCTGATAGTTCCCGAGAGATATAGAGAAACCATACTCAATCTAGACATACTTATGCTGCAATGAGTTATCATGAAACTCAGGTCTTGGGGTTCCATCCTCTTCTAAGATTTCTCTTTTTTTGGAGATGGAAAAGGTGGTACTTCTTTCACCAAGATCTTCAAGCTTAACTTGTTAATGCAGTGGTACTTCTTTCACCTTGCCATTTTTCTTTCTTTCTTAAGAGGAGAGGGAATCCATGGTCCAAGATACATTTTAGCTTTTATGTGTAATCTGTTAGGAGTACAATTGATCTATCCTCTATTTACTTAGTGCCCATTTTCCCTTTATTTTGTTGACTTGGTCAGCGACTTTATTTTAACTGCTTACTGGCATGAATTTTGTCTGAATCTAATGAATATTCACGGCTATCCTATGTCACATTTTCAAAGCATTTCTCAGATGAGGGCATGACCATTCATCACCCAGGTGGTATATTTGGAACTGCTAAAATGAATAAGGCAAGTCTCCCAACAAGCAGTGATGTGTTATGCAAAGCACTCCCGCCTACAAAAGGGGGCAGAATATTGAGGTCTGGGAAGAAACGATGCCAACAAAAGAAAAACTAACCAAAAACCATTTACACAGGAAAAAGGCCCACAAAGGAAATATTTACATGGGGAGAAGGTGCACCAAAAATGGGTGTCAAAACTACTTACAAGCCAATTGTACATAAAATACAACAGAGAGGGTAGGAGACCCTTTCCTACCTCACTCAAAATAGTGATTGAGAAATTGTCCATTGATGGGAAATGGGACAGTTTCCCTCATTAAGGATCTGAGGCGGTATGTGTAAGACCCACAGATCTTGAATATCTGATATGGCCAAAGCCAGAGCCTTTGAAATTTAGTATGCTTGCCTTCCTTTTCCCAGGCTTTGTCCCATAAGAGGACCAAGGCTGAAATTTGGAAATCCTTGTATTGGGCCCTCTTGTAAAACCAACGCTTGAACACTGCATGGTGCTTCGCAAAATTCTCTAGGGTGTTATCTCTTGTTCTTCTAGGCATATTAAGTTGAGGAGGCATACCTCAAAAAAATTATCCCTTGAGTCAAATTCCTACATGAACTATAAGAATGGGATCTGTAAATTCATCGAAAACAACATATTATGGTCATAGACAGATAGAATGGAGAAGTCCCCAAGGCAGCCTTGACTTGGATGTGATCCATCTAGAGGGAGAACCTAATCTTTTGATGCCAATCCTAGGGGTTTCTCTCAAGAAGATGTTTGATTACCTCTAAAAGGTTCTTGTTTGTTGATTATCCTACTCCATTACCCTATGAATAACAATTGCTCAAAAAATTTGAGGGTGACGTTTCGGTAGTAAACTCACTCTAGTAGCTGGATGGAGGAAAATGTCATTTCATTATTGCACATGAGAGTGAATCAAATTCCAAACCTAGAGATAATTTTTTCCTTTATGAAACTGATTACTACGTATGTTGTGTTATTCTTGCATGGTATGGCTTCAGACCAACATGTGCAGTAGTCTATGGTGGTCAATAGGTATCAATAATCGGTAGATGAATTGGGGTTTATCTCCCCATTGAAATCAAATGCCCACTGGGTGAAGGGTCTAACTTTGAAGACAGGCTGGAGAGGCATTGCCAAGTTCCACTCCCAAGAGGCAGTGGTTTGACAAGTATGACATCTTCTTACGTGGGCATGGACATCTTTGAAGATATGGGGCCAATAGTAACCAGTCTAAAGAATTTTATGGGCGGTGGCGTCAACTGAGCCATGCCCCATTCCAAATTGTCCATGAAACTCATCAATCATTTTTACCACTTGTTCTTGATCGATACATCTGAGGTACACACATTCATATTTTTTGCAAAAAAAGGTTCCATTCTTGATCATAAAGTGTGCACTCTTCAGTCAGAGAGCCCGGTGTTTTTTGGGAGGGAGTTCTTTGGGCATTGTAGCAAGAGGTACACTAAGTCAGAATACTAGTGATCTTGAGTGAGAGACTCCAATGTGTAAGTATGGAATTCAATTTGTGGATCTATCTCAGCCATAGCCTTACATAATCCCTATCTGTGGAATAATCTTGTGGGTTGCATTTCAAGGTCAAATTCTTGGAGAATAGCCATCCATTTCCCCTAATGTTCTTCCAACTCACTTTGTATTAGAAAGGATTTAACATATTGATCTGACAAAATTGTATGTACCTTTCTCCAAAGAATGTAATGTCAAAACTTCTTCACCACCCAGACAAGGGAGAATGCCTGCTTCTCAAGGGGTGAATACCGCACTTTGGCATTCTTGAAAGGGGGACTCATGAAAGAAATGGGTCATTCTTCCCCTTCAACCTTTTGGTTTAAAACTATGAAAATAGTGTGGGTGAAGGTGAAGGAATATATGTAAAATGAGAGGGAATAGTCTAGACTTGCCAAGACCAAAGTGATGCAGGAGCATCTTGTATCAAAAAATAAAAAGGGGGCATGATTTACAAAAAAAAAAAAAAAAAGTAAAAAAAAAAAGGAGAGAGAGGAGAAAAATAAATAAATAAAAAGTTATTTCATTTTCCAAGGTGCATAGGTGGAATAAAAGAAAATAAATAAATAAAAATAAATCATTTCATTTATCGAGGTGTGTAGGTGGAATTTTAGAAATTTATAGAAAGTTCTTGCATTTAATATTTGTAGCTAGGTAGTTACACCTTTCTATTTTCTTATTGGCCCACAAATGCAATGTAATTTTGTAATTGGCCCACATGGTGGTGCTTAATATTAACTGGGTGGGTATTTAATATTTGTATCAAGGTAGTTGCATTTACCT
>MU225802.1:1217112-1230120 GCA_018584345.1 Thuja plicata | reverse complement strand
CTCCGCTGAGATTCTCAAAACCCTAGCTCTCTCTCTCTCTCACAGGTTGTTCTACAGCTTTCGGTATTTTGCTTGCAGGTGATCTTGGTTTGCTGTGGATTTGCACATTTGTGAAATCCTACATTATTTTCAAAGGAGAGGGGTCTTTTAAAACATAAATGCCAAATATTATGTCTTCCAAAGCTTGCACTAAAGGTGTCAAACAAAAATAAAGAGTTTCCAGCACATTAATAAACCAAGAGTGGTTGTTGTAATCCCACGTAATGCATAAAGGAAGAGTTAAAATGTGAATTGCAAAGTGCAATTTGTAGATGGACCAAAAAAACTTGCTAGGGAGAATGAAGTCATAGCCTGCGCCAAGTGTGAAACAAAGACCAGTGCATTGAAAAGTCTTACGCTGACCATGGGGAAAATAGAGCAGTAAAGGAAAAAATTCATTAAAACTTTAAAAAAAATTGCAAGTCTAATGTAAATGCCCTATGGAGATACAACACGGCATAGTAATGTGGAACCATAAACAAAGGAGTTGCGTAAGTTTTTTTTAAAAAAAAATTTAAACTTTTCTAAAGCCAATGCAATTGGCATGTTAGCAAAATGATTGGAGGAGTTGATGTGTTATAGTTGCAAGAATGGAATAAGAAACATTTTAAAACTTTGAAGCAAATGCAAGTTTGCAATGAAAATGAAGATGGAGCACATTCTACGTTGTTTTGAGAGATGGAAAATAGCCCGTGGATGAGAGAAGGAAAAATTTTAAATAATATTTCATCTAAATTGTAGTTTGATAGGTGGATTTGGTGAAAAAATCCCACGCATTGAAAGAGTTAAAACTCAGGAAAATGCATTGGCAAGTTCCGCATAGGAAGAGGAGGGACTCCAAGGCATATTTAAAGAAATAAAAATGTTTCAAGTAATAAATAAATCTATAAATGATAACTGTTAAAGTCTGCGCAGAAGATGAAGAGCCCACACGCCAGACTAAAAGAAGACTTGCTGACATTAAAAAGAATTTAAACTCCAAAACACAATGCAATTGCCAGGTGTAAAATCAAAGTCACCTTTAAATTACAAGCAAAGGTATGCACTGAATATGAGATCAATTTATATTGGCATGTTTGAAGTGTTGTGCATGGAAGAATGGAGCAGGAGCCCACGTTGAATGTGTTAGACCAGCATTTTTCTCCCTTCCTGCGCTAAGGTTGAGTTTTTTTTATTAAGGTGAGTGGAGAAGATAAAGGCCAACGTAATTAATGAAGGAGGTAGTATGTTTTAAAAGGGCTTAAAACAATGCAATGTCAAGTATAATCCAAAGCAAGGAGCCTGTGTTTGAATACAAACGATGAATTGGAGGTTCTAAGAAATGTTATGAGGCCAATAAATTATTGTATGCATTATCCCATATTCGTGGGGTTTGAAAATTCTCAAGATTTTTTTTACCTAAACATTCACTTAATATAATGAATGAGAAACCAAGAGGCTTAGGGGGGCCCCTTGGCTGGAGCACTCAATGCGCAAGTGGGCCCACTAATTTTGAAGTAAAATGCATAGGAAGTCTTTAAAAACACTTAGGGGATTAATCCCACATTGGTGCTGCAAAGGAAAATCATAATCTTCATAAGGAAGAAGGCACAAGTATTAGTTTGAAGAAATAGTTGGAGGCTATGCACGCATGTGAGCTCAGAGATGGCACCTTGAAATGAGTTTTAGGTGACCGATGACGTCCAAATTTTGCAGGTGAGCTGGCGAACACATGGCAGACACATGGCAAATCATCGCACAGTCACACACTCACACAAGATTTGTAGTGGAGTAAAAAGTGTTGCGAGTGAGCGATCAAGGCTATTCACACAGTCGCAAAGGCTATGTAGAGGTGGATTTTCATAACCAACTAGGAGGTGACACTTGGCAAAATCTAGAGACTTGCACAGGAAAAAGGCAAAATGAGTTAAATAATCTATGCATAATATAAAATCAAAGTTAAAATTGCAGAATGATATATTTTAGACTATATTGAAGAAAATTCATAAATTTAAATGATGCACAAGAAAAAGAATGATTTCAACAGATGGTCAGATTTTGTGTAGACATATAAGTGTCATATATCACCAGAAAGGTCTCGAAATGAGGATTTTGATTTTGTGAGTCTTTTGAATGCATATTAAATCAGAATTGCAGTTAGAGAAAGAAGCAGTTGCATATATTTTCTAGGAGAAGGACAGGTGTCAGTGACTGAATTTGTTCTTCTCAGTTCTCTATATCTTAGATTCTTCTCAATTGTACAGGGATGGTGAAATTAATGCTGCAAGGCAGCTTTCTGATTTTGTGTGTCTAGTTTTGAGTTCTTTGTTGTGTAATTGTATTGAATCAAAAGTTTTTAATGAAAAGAAAATGGAATCCCTTTCCAGTATTTGTCTGATGTCTTTGTGTTTGATCTTGAATCTTTGTGTATTAATTTGTAAGGCATTTTAGTGCACCAGTTATAAGGTAGCTATGAATTTTCATTTTAGTTTCTTTCAAGGAAAGAGTAAATCTTATAGACAAGTTCAGAGGTTTCAAGGTTGGGTATGAATATGATGTCCATGTGTTGGAGTTAAAAGAGTGAAATGTCAGGCACTTCATTTGGGTCTGGTGTGTTTGGATTTAAATTGTTTTCTATGAATTTATATTTATATGACTCTGTTGCCCAATAGAAAAGGCACTGGTCTTTGCTTCTTTATGCAGTTGTCATCATCAATTCAAAAATCAATTCAATTTGTTTTTCTGTTTAAAGAACTGTGAAGGATTGTCATATCAAGTGTGATGGGCAGGAATCCATCTCATGATTCACTGAAAGAAATGAATCCAATAGGTACACCTGCTTGAGCCTGAATCTCGAAGTGTAGGAGGATTGTTTGATCCTCGTTAATTAGCCTTTTCTTTGACAAGGTCAGGAAAAAATGCTAACAGAATGGCAACTCTACTAGGGAAATTGCTGAAGTAGAATGGTCAGTGAGTGTAGGAGAGTTATTTCCTTCCTTTGTTGTGTTAACCCCATAATCTGGTTGAGAGAAAGAGTCAAGTAATAAAATATGGAAGTTGTTTCAGATTTGTGGAAGGATACCTTAAAGGTGTTTTTATTGCTATAATTATAAAGGAAGATTTGTGTGGCTTTGCTGGTTGGAGAGAACCCAGAAATAAATTTATGAGTCAAATGGCTTTTTCTGTTTGAAAATTTTCCTCTGCAAGGAGGTGGCGACTGTGTGTGTTGATTAGTGCACCTTTTATCTGCAACACGACACTTCAATAGATCATTATGTTAGTGAAAACTTATAAAAAGTGAGGGTTTGAAGATAAACACTAAAATTGATCTATTGCTTCCTATCTAGGAGGAGTTTGAAGAATGAAATAATCATGCCCTCAAATTATGAACAAATCAGTGACATATACAACCTAAGAATGGAAGATTTGAATGAAAAACTAATCTAAATGATTAAGAAACATACATTTTAGCTCTAAAAAGTATGATAATAACAATGCATACTATTAAATCCAAGATGCAATATGGATTTATAAGTAATCTAAATAGCATAACAATGCTTTTAACTCTAAAAATTATGGCCATTTGAGCTCAAAAACTCATTCTATTTATAGAATAAATGAGGAGAGAGAGGGGGGACAAGGGTCATTAATGGAGGTGTAAAAACCATTAATGAGGTGTAAGAGGCATTGATGAGGCATGGGCTTGAGGAATCTTCATTAATAATGCATTAATGAGAGCAATTAAGAGACATGGTGACGGGTGTAATTCCAAGCTTGAGAAGGTGGACTTAGAGGGAGTCAAGCTTGAGAAAGTTGACTTTCTCAAGTGGGTTGGATTCCTAATCATAGGATTAGGAATGTGACATCATTAGGAAGTGGGTTAGGATAGGATTAAGATTAGGATTAGGCTTAGCATGGGGAAAATAGGTTGGGATGGGTTTGAACCCAGGGTTAAGGTGGTTGAGATAGGTTAGGTTAGGGTTAAGGGGAATATCAATGAAATGAATTATATTTAATATATTCATCCAAAAATAGGGAAATTAATTATTTAAGCATTTGACTGCTTTAGATAATTAATTAGGACTATAGCCAATTAATTAGATTAATTTAGGCTAGAAGATAGGCTTTTGCAAGTGATTAAATATAATTAGGATTTATTTAATTTCTTTTAAATTAATTACCTTAGCCATTTTTTATTTGAATTGATTTGAATTGATTGGCTTAGGTGAGTAATAAAATTTAGTGATTAGATCACTTAGGAGATTAAATCTGATTTGAATAAATTATGCCAGCCGATTGAAGAGTTGTTTGGATATAATTGGGGGTATGATCACACTTAGGGAAAATAGGGTCTATAGTTAGAGCATACCAAATTAGGGTGGTTACATTTTCCCCTCTTTGAATAGATGTGCGAGCAGCGCCTTTGATTCAAAGAAAGTTTTTAATGTTTGACTTCAGAAAGATTGAGAATTTCGCTCATGATCGAATGAAATGTCTAATGAGATCAGTCTCACACTTGATTGAACTAAACTGATAGAATTGACTTTGAACTTGGTTGTCGTACAAAGGTCAATAAAAGATCTTAAAGATACCAATCCTGAACTTGGTTGTCGTCCAAAGATTAATAATACTGATTCCAAACTTGGTTGTCATCCAAAGATTAATAAAATTGATTTCAAACTTGGTTGTCATCCAAAATTTAGTATGAAGCTGTCAGGAGCTAAGTAAGAATCTTTTTAAAATGAGGGAACACAAGATATCCAGCTTATGAGAACCAAAGCTTTTCTATCCAACAATTCTGACTTAGTCAAGAAAACTGTCATGCCCCTAGTTGTTTGATAATGAAGTCATTATTGATTTTGTTTCTGTTGGAATTAATGGGAAGTAGTACTAAGAGGGGAGGGGTGATTCAGTACCTCTAAAACTTTTAACACCTTACACAATTCATCATTAGTAATCTTTTAATTCTGATTTACCAACCATTTCTATTATTATTTCTTATGTATATTTTGTTTGTTCATAATCTTTAATAGTTTACTATCATTCATAGAAACATTCATGAAATTGACAAACACATAACACAAGATATGGTATCGCAGAAAACTCTTGTTAGGAAGTAAAAACTACAGTGAGGATGGCACCCATAAAACTTCACTATCTGCAGAATGGAAGGGAGTCAGTTAAGGCTTACAATTTGATCACTTCTAATGATCTACCCTGTTAAGAGTATTAATGTGGAGACCTATTAATATCTACTCTATTAAGAGCTTTAGCAACACTGATTTAAGTGTGCACTCAGTTATGAGATTTACAATAGGACGGTTAAGCCCACCTTTCTTGAAAGGATTTCATTAGTGTACTACACTTGTTAGAATGAGTACAAATGTTGACCTAATTGTATGCAATCTACTATTTCTGATTTATAGATCCATTAAAGCTTTTACAATAATAATATCACCCTAAGTGATTGATGAATACCTTTTCTCTATTTGTCGGTAGCCTCTGTTCTATTCTTGAAAACTGATATGAATCTGTTTGTGTTCTTCTGCATGAATTCTATGTCTGGTCTTTAGTTTCTCTTTGTGGCTACTATCTTCATTGATCAACTTATTTTCTCAATGGATTTTGCATCTATTTATACAAGTATTTGACCTATCTTGGAATTCACGTATTATAATGTTAACTCTCAGATCCAACATTTACAACTTGACCTTAATCTTTAGTTTGCATGTTTTAAAATAGTAAAACTAATTAAAACAATAACAATTACATTGCTTCCTTCGCACATAATGGATTTAAAAGAAAATCAAGAAGTTATAAATACAACTGCAGTGATTTATTTGATGTGGAAAGTTAGATCCACTTTTTGCGGGATGTAACTGACTGTCGGTTCTTGGTCATCGATTAGAACTTGCAGTCTATCGGCGTTCCTTGACTGAACTATTCATCGAGTTCCCTGTATCTGTTGGGTTCCTCTATTTTTTGTTCCATTGGGTAGCACTATTGTTACTCGTCTGGTATTTTTTACCTTTTTGTCATCGGTTAACACTTAACAATGTTTTTCGGGTAACATTGTCATCGAATAGTGGTGTGCCTTGTCTATCGGTGTAGAGTAAACCGATGGTGTAGATCATGTTTTTCTCTAAGTATACTAATGTAAAAATATAATGTCTTCAATCTCCCCCTTTGACATTAGTATCAAAAATTGATATGTGCATAATAAAAAACTATTTTGGTATGTATACACCATGTTTATATCCTTGTCATAATATGACTCCCCCTTACTGTGTGCATCGGTATAGTGTATGTATATGTACATGTATACTATTTATTCTTTGTGTGTACATTATTTCCCCTTTCTTCCACTATACATATAATTTCCTCCTTTAACTGAGATGATGTACATATCAAATTCCCCCTTTCTTTGATACTGATGACAAAAACATACAACTTACAATATGCCAAAATTGTGACAAAAATGTGCAACTTACAATGTGTCAAAAATGTTAGAATGGGTAATTTTGATATCTTCCAGCAGTTTTTCCCATTGTTCTTTTACCTGTTCTAGTGCCATGTGTTGTAGCTCTAGTCTTGCGTGCATATCATAAATGTTGTCTGGGACAGACATTTCAGGGGTGGAAATTAGAGTATTTGCATGTGTCATATTTTTTTGCAGTAGTGTAAGTGTCGGTAAGAGCTTAACTTGGATCTCATTGACCTCATCTCTTTATTTCATCTCTGCAAACTGAATGTCATGTCTTTGTTTCCTATCCTGTATGATTTGTTCATTGTGCAATTTAAGTTATTCTTCTGTGTTGGCTAGATTCTGTGCACTGGACTTAAGATTAGCATCTATTTTTTCTATCTTGTCGGTGTACTCCTGAGTGAGTAGATCTAAAGTGCACAATTTCTTTATTAAGGTAACAACTTCTGACATAATTGGATCAATTGTACTTACCAATTTAGATAGCTTGACCTTTTTTAGTGCCACTTCCTGGCTTATTTTCTCTGCGAGCTTGAATTCATACTTTTGTTCAAGTCTCTCTTCCATAGCCTTCTTAGCATTAGTATTTTGAGATGTTATTGCATCTATGAGTATAACCAATTGATCAAGCATTGGAGCTTTTTGATCAATATCTATGTTTGGTACAATTTGTTGAAGTATATTTCTTGCAACTTCCAGTACCTTGGCCTCTTTTTCCACTCTCTTCAGTTTGTCTTGTATAGATTTTCTTTCACAGAGCTTGGCATATTTTTTCAATGTTGTCAGATCCAATGTTCTTGGATCACAGACTAGAATCTCAATAATTTCATCCAGAGTTACTAGATTCTTATACTTTCCTTTCTTTTTCTTTGAGATTTGAGGGGATGTAGATGTATGAACTACCACAGCTAGTTCATTTGTTCATTCATAATTTCTTGGTGAAGGTTTTGTTCATGATGCATCTTGTGTCTTTGGCTCTGTAGGCACCTATCATTTATGTGAATATGTCTCTTCATTAACCTTGGGCATTTCTGTAGAATGTGCTCCTGATTTCTTTTCTATCTCATCCTTCTTTCCTTCTTCACCTTTCTCTGAAGGCTTGTCCCATGTTCCCTTTTGATTTTCTTCTTTATTCTGATCAACAAATGTATCCTTCTCATCATTGGTTGTAGCTTTCTCTATAGTTGTATCTATTTTCCTTTTGGCTTCTTCATCACCCTTGTCTTTGGGTGTGCTTGTTTCCTTTTCAGTTGATCCATTATTTCCCTCTAGTATGTTTATTGCCTTCATTAGGACAGGAATGTTACTTTGAGTTGTGGCTTGGGATTTTTTATTATTGGTGTCCTACTCATCAGTTAGTGCCTTGTCAGCAGTGACATCCTCATCTTTTTGTATATCTTGTGAAGGGTTTTGTGCTTTTGAGTTCATGATTGGTGTGTCCTGCATTTGTTCATTAGCAATGTCAACTATCTTACCATCTAATGTCTATAGTACTTGATGGCTTTGTTGATCCTTCAGTGTGATGAATATCACATCATCTTTCTTCTTTGGGTCATTTTCAGAATCATAGTGAGTGATATCTTGGATATTATCATCCATGCCTATATCTAAGTTAATAGGCTCATCATCACTTTCTTGATTGTCCAGAGCAATATGCTGAGGAATTGCATTTTCTATCTCCTCCTCTTTGTGAGGTGTTTTTGTGAGAAGTAATTGCTTCTCAACACTTGTTGACTATGTTGGTAGATCTAGGAGATGTCTCCATTTGGTTTCTGTCATTGAATCCAGTTCTATAAACTTGTTCTCTAGTACTGTGTAAGCCCTTATTTTGGCTACAAATTTACTTGAGTGTTTCTTTAGTACTTTTCTTATCTCTTCAAATTTGGATACAAGAGGCATCAGTCTTACAAAAAATATTTCTCTTTCTTCTCTCTCTATTTTCAAGGCATATGACCACTATTGGTATACCCTTTTACCTAGCTCTTCAGGTATTTGATTTACAAATTCAGCAGGGGCATACTTGTTCTTGATCATTGTGTAAAGGAGAAAAATGATGTTATGGAATAAGAGTGTTTTGATACTCAAATCACTTATCACCTTACATTTAATTCTTAGATTGGAGGGATAAATAAGATATTCCCTTTTATTCTCAAATGCACAAAGGAAGGATCCAAATTGATCAACCCAAAAAGGATCAATGCATAAATGAATCAATCTATTGGAAATAAGAATAAAGAAAGAGATCCTAGGTTTCCCTCTTAAAATGTGTGTGAATGGGTGTAAATGTGTGATAGATTTAGAATAATTAAGGATTTGAATTGAAATGAATGATAGAAAAGTACTAACCTTGAAATATTGCAGATCAAAGAATATTGTTGTTTGGGGTCTATACTCAGTTTCTGGAAAATTTGAAGTATGATTTGGAAAGGAAACATAGAGACAAACAAAACCCAAAAATATTTTTCTGTTACAATGTCATCTTATGAAAAAGGTCAACCTTGACCCACAAATGTCAACAGTGACCCAATAATGTCGACCTTGACCTACACAGGTCCGACAGAGAATTTGTTCACACCGTCCGAAAGAAAGCCAAAAAGGGTATCCAGATCTGGTCTCAAATCTATAGTCCTGAACCTGTACCTGCAAGAAAAAGAGGTTTGTTTGTTGTGGGGGAGGAGTTTTCCTTAGTCAAACCCCAATTTAGGAATTAACCTTGAAATCAATAATTGAAATAAGAATGCTATCAAGTAGTAGAATTGAATCTAACAATGAAGCTATGATATTAAATAGATATGTAATTATAATTCAAATGTAAGCAAGTATGAAAGTATGAAAGCATGAACTTTAGAAACCATAAACCTCCATGATTTTATGCTTGGAATCCACCTTGAAGAGATGAAGAAAGAGTCTTGAGGATGCACAAAGGATCTTGAAGGAAGATCACACCATCATGATGGCTAGATCTACGGCTTGAATGATAAATCTCAAATGCTTGAACCAAATCCCTTCAAAGGCTTGAAAGCTTGAATCCTTGATCTTCAATGGAGGAATTGAATTCTTGAGAGGAATACTTGAACACCTTGAGAGCTTGAAAACATGTAGAACAATGGATGCTTGAAAAAAATCTTGGTTAGAGCTTTTTGCACTTGGAAGACTTAGAGAAAATGAGAGAGAAAGGCTTCCTTTTATATGAAACTAGGGCACAATATTCTAAGGAGGCCAACATAGGATAATTAAATTCCAATTAGACCCATTCCCCTAGAAGAGGACCTAAGTTAAATATAATTTAGGAATCACTTCTTCGGAGCCCAAAACAGCCGATCTGGAAGCAGAAAATGACTTTTTGCAAAGACCGAGATCTGGAAACTGTGGGACCCTGAGATTTGAACCCTGGGTCAAGGTTGAGTTCAACCTTGACCTAGGTTAGGGTTGAGGTTGACCCTGACCTAGGTCATGGTTGAGTTTGACATAGACCCAAAAGTTCGATCCTGACCCTGAGGTCAAAGACCTCAGATCTGCAGTCCAGGATGCCAAAAACTGGATGGAAAGAAGTGGAAAGAGAGACAGAACAGGGGGAAAGCCAGGTCAAAGTTAGGAAACAATTCAATGTGCTTTATATGTACCCAAACCACTTACATAGAAGGCTAAACTAGTCTACCATGGAAGTGCTTCCATTTTCCGACTATACATTTAGCCCCCACTTTAGCGGAAGTATGGAAATCGAACATGCTTGCGGTAAAGTTAGAAGAAAGACACTAGTGGATTGCAACAAAGTAGAATATCACTAAGTCAAGTACATGAGCCCCTAGACCAAGGATTATAACACAACATAGATACATAAAGATATGAAAGTAAAGAGTAATCAATCATATAAAACATACATGATTACATAAGCAAGACAAGAATAATACTATAGATAACATAGCTTCATGATCTAATCCTACTAGCATGAAAGTGAAAGAGAGAAAAGAGAAAGTGATTACCTCGCCTAGTAAGATTCCCACCTTACTATGAATCACCAAGGAGGGAGAGCCCCCAACAGGTTCACCCACAAATTGTGCTTGTAATTTTAAATGCATCTTCTGACGACTTTTTGAAAAATATCCATAGATCAACATTCTTGTATCACTATGGAATATAAAATGTGTGTCCATTCAGGATTTAGCATTTTATGTGCGTTACCTTTTGAGGATTTAGAATATTTTAAAATAAAAGGGTGCGTATCTCTTTAGGACATAGCAACTTATGTGCGTTACCTTCCAAGGATTTAGCAAACATAAAAGTAAAAATACGTGTCTCTTCAGGATTTAGCAACTTGTGTGTGTTACCTTCCAAGGATTTAGCAAACATAAAAGTAAAAATGTGTGTCCCTTTAGGATTTAGCAACTTGTGTGCGTTACCTTCCAAGGATTTAGCAAACATTAAAGTAAAAATGCGTGTCCCTTTAGGATTTAGCAACTTGTGTGCGTTACCTTCCGAGGATTTAACATGCTGTAAAATGTAAATTAATTTAAACTATAGTACAAGGGAGACCCTATATATGCCCCCCTCCTTATCATGACTACCCACTAGGTAGGATAAGGAAGAGAAAGAGGATACCTACTTCACAAGGTAAGGAGATATCCAGTTTAACAACAATGTATASCATATTCTTAGCRAAGAGTATTGACCCTTACATCTAAGAAMATAGATAATCGTGAAATGGATATGTCACTTATGGAAAAAGGATCCTCAAAAAGGAAGAGATCTTATCAACAAGACCCTCACCATAGAGGAGTGCTTAGGATAAAATGTCATCTTCTTAAGACAAGAGGGACCAAAGATTCAATCATCAAGCCCTTTGCAATCAAGAGGAAGCAGAATCTTCGGATGAAGGAATCAAACTCTAACCCAAAGTAAGAGAAATATTTTATCAAAAGCATAGTTTGCAAAGTAAAGAAGAGGTGATGACCTAGGACAATCACCTCTCATATAAGAGGGTATCCATAGTCAAAAACATATATCTTTATAAGGAAATAATGTTATATGATAAATAAATGCCACTATGCTAAGGAAAGTAGCTCCTTAGATAGAGGAAGAAAGAACATACCTTGCTTCCCAGGGGTGAAAACAAGGGATATATCAAATTATAACAATAAATTTTGTTGTAGAAAAGAGATATCATGCAACAAGTGAAAAATTAACCCTTGTGAGGGATAGCACACTATTCGGTTTCCAAAGTGAGAGATTTATCAACCATGGAAACCCAATGTCAAACAAAAAAATAGGTTATAATCAAGGACATATATCCTCAATGCAAACCAAAACTTTCATGTATGATTGGATATCACATAATAGATAGATACTGCTTAACCAAGGGAAAGTGGATCCCAGAAAGATAGAAGAGAAGGAGATGGCATCCTTGCCCCCCAAGTGTAGGAACAAGGATGAAAGGGGACCTATTATATCACTCACAATACTATGAAAGACAATGAGCCCCCAAAGATTAGGCTAAAATTGTTTACATAATATGGAGTTCCATAATAGGAACATAAATATTATTTAGAGAAAATAGGATTGAAATCTAACTCATTTCCACATGATATATAAATAACTTTACTATCAATGAGTTGCCTAATCTTATAATGTAAAGCTTGATATTCATTAGAGTGATCATGAAATATATGATAGAAACAAAAAGGAATAATCTTCAAGTATAGACTACGTTTCTTTTTGTGTTTAGGTCTAGTAATTATCTTATCACGAAGGAGCTTAGGCAAAACAACCTCTTGGTCAAATTCCTTCATAGGGTCATCATGTTTTGAAATGTTATTTGAGATGTTGATAACATTGCTATGTTGTTGAGGATTATATCCCAATCCATAAGAATGCTCATGCCCCCCATTCTATAAGGGCATTTGCATTCCATGTTTATGCTTAGCACATCCTTGATTATGGAATCCTTGTTTAACTAGTAAATGATAACCATGACCATAACAAGAAGCCATATGAAAACGAGTCAATTGAACTTCAGTAGTCACTATGCCATCATTAGTATGTTTGATAGATTCACGAGAAGGGAAAATAAAGGAATAAATCCTAGGAGAAGATGGGGTAGAAGCTTGATTCTCCATAGGATCATCACTAAGAGAGAGAGCATTAAGGGAATTCATATCATTCCCCGCTAATGTCTCATTACTAGAAGAAATACCAAATGGAGGTAAAGAATCTATAATTTTTTCTTCTTTCTCTAAAATGTCTACATAAGGAGAGTGTGTTTTAGAAAAAGAGTCATGATCATGTATGAATATGTCATCCATTAATAAATCACCCTCTTGTATAAAAGCATCTTCAAGAGGAGATAAATCAAAGGATTTATCAAAGGGTTCATCCCAAAAAATAGAATCACCCATAATGGCTTCATGAGGAAGAGAGTAATCAACATCCAAATCCAAAGGTTCATCCCAAATAGGAGGATTATCCTCCCTATCAATAAAGCACATTGTAGGAGTGCCTAAATCTTGATC
>MU225802.1:1165214-1215687 GCA_018584345.1 Thuja plicata | reverse complement strand
AACAATGGATGCTTGAACAAAATCTTGGTTAGAGCTTTTTGCACTTGGAAGACTTAGAGAAAATGAGAGAGAAAGGCTTCCTTTTATATGAAACTAGGGCACAATCTTCTAAGGAGGCCGACATAGGTGAATTAAATTCCAATTATACCCATGCCCCTAGAAAAGGACCTAAGTTAAATATAATTTATAAATCACCGCTTCGGAGCCCGAAACAGCCGACCTGGAAGCAGGAAATGACTTTTTGCAAAGACCAAGATCCAAAAACTCTGGGACCCTGAGATTTGAACCCTGGGTCAAGGTCAAGGTTGACCTTGACCTAGGTTAGGGTTGAGGTCAACCCTGACCTAGGTCAGGGTCAAGGTTGACATAGACCCAAAAGGTCGACCCTGACCCTGAGGTCAAAGACCTCAGATCTGCAATCCAGGATGCCAAAAACTGGATGGAAAGAGGTGGAAAGAGAGGCAGAATAGGGGGAAAGCCATGTCAAAGTCAAGAACCCATTCAAGGTGCTTGATATGTCCCCAAACCACTTACACAGAAGGATAAACCATTCTACCATGGAATTTCTTCCATTTTTTGACTATACACATTGATTTTATGACTGCCTCTTGTATTTTATTCTGATCCTCTGGATTCAGTGTATCCCATTGTCTGATCTTTTTATTTGTCATTGTGCCATGAGTAGCAATTGATTTGGCAGCTTCATCTACCGTTTGGTTTCTAAAGTTCTTCTTTACTACATCTGGTTCATCATCTTTAGAGTCATCCAAGTCATCCTTTGTCCTAACAAACTTTTTTCTCTTCTTTGGTGGTGTGGTTTTGACAGGTTGTTGTCTTGTTCTTTTTGCTGGTTGCTTCCTCATATAGGTCCTTACTTGACCTTTCTTAAGTGGTGTGGTGTCGGTAGCTGCATTTTTACTTCTTGTTCTTTTCTTCTTTGCAGGAGGTGGAGATGGAAGTGTATCAAATTTAGTAGCCTATGTATCTGATTTCTTTTCTTCTAGTTCTTCACCGATGGTGCCCTATTCATTGGTTTCCTCCTATTGATCCTGCTCTTCTTCTGAGACCGATAGAATCTTCTTGAGATTCTTAATCATTTTATCCTTCTTTTTTATAGTCTTCTTGACTTCTAGGCCTTGTTTTATCTTTGATTTGGCCTCCTCATATATTCCAAACCTTGGTTGTTTCTTATCAATGGGCTCATTGATCAGTGACTCAATTACACTTATAACTTGATCAATATTGATCTTATAGTCTAATGGCGATAACCAAGTTGTTCTTGGTACAACCGGTTTGATATGTGTGTAGTCTGTGTCTGCCATGAAACATATCTCATCTTTGTGTTCTTCAACTAGTTATTCAAGAATCCTAGTTCTTTTCATCATCTTTTCCTTGAACTCAAGGAAGTATGTAGATATAATAGACTCAAAATTGTCTCCTAGTGACTTAATCAGTTCACTAACCTGTTGGGTTACCAATTTGGTAGTGTCCCATATAACTTTTCCTACTGAAGGAAAGTATTCTTGATCAAAGTAGAAAAATGTACACATGATACATGATCCAAACTTACATGTTTTGATCTTTGCAGACCTGATTTTGATCATATTCTCATCAAGCTATTTCAGTAGGATCTCACATAGATCCATCTGAATTCCTTTTGTTACAATCTTGTAAGTTGTGCTTACTGTTGTTACAGAAATGTTGTTCATTCTGCTGGCTTGAAATATTTTGTACCCAATGACACATGCACCAAATTTTAGCTCTTCATCAATGATTATGTTTACTTTGAGACCTATTTTGTCTCCCTCTGCATTGGTGAGTTTAGTAACTTCTTCCATGGATGGATGCTTGTGTGCCCTAGGCTTGTCGGTTATTGAATAACTAGTGACAGCGTGAAGAACATCCTTGGTTATTTGTTTGGGTTGGTTAGCCATAATTTTCTATCATGCATCTTGCTCAAGACTAACCTAATCCATTCAGTTTTGAATTCCCTCAGGAAATGTAGGGCATTGGTTAAACCTTTGACCTCCAAGTGTTTGTGTTCTTCTTTCATTTTTCCTTCGGCATCACATAGATTTTTGAAAGCTTCATCCATTTCAAGATCACCTATTTATGCGATCTTGCAGTGAATATAAGGCCTAATGTCTTCAATGAGGAAAACCCTAGGTGGAATTTTTGAAAATGTGCCAGCTTCATCGGGTTTCGATGCAATTTCTGGATAGATCTTGTACTTAGGTTCTACACATGTGCTATTCTTGATCAGTTTTACTACATTCTTCAACTTAGCATTTCTTGATGTGGTTGCCATTATTTTTCAAGTATTTAGGGTTTTCTTGAAATTAGGGCTTTCTTGAAAAAATAATAAAAGAGATCCTTCGGTGCCTTTGGTACTTACTTCGGCTCACAATAGTGATGAAGAATCTGTTCTTTGTGTGTTGAATTGATCTGGAGATGCTTCTGCTTTTTTCTCTTCAATCGCTTGGTTTTTGCTCTACTTTCTCTTCAAATCACGGGTGAAAAATGAAGATGTCTCGTTGACTATTTATAGACTTTTTGACCTAAGTCTTTGCAATAAATGTTCAACAACTCATCGGGACATGAAGACAGGTTTCTTCAGGAGAGTGTTTCAGATCATCATTGGTGAGGACATGATGCTTTAGGCAGTTGTTGAGCACTTTGATTTTACTGACAGATATCAGTATTCTATCAAGACCATTTCTGAACTTTGTTTTCTTACCGATGGTTGTCGGGTTACTAGTTGACCGATAATTTCTGGTAAGTGTAAACGAATCATTATTGTGTTCACCGATGATTTTCGGTAAGTGTTTACTGATGGTGTTGCATTCTTTAGATTAGTAACAAGTAAAGTAGTGTGCATCTTTGGATTATAAAGATTTTGACTTAGCTATTAATTTTTATAATGGAACTGATGCAAAATATAATTTGGTACAGTGTAGTTCTGTACTTACTTGTTCAGCTCAAGTGGAGTTGGTGGTGTCACCGGATCCATTGGATGGGGTGTCACCATTTGCATTTCTTGGCCCAGCTTTGTCATTGTTTGAAGATTTTATCCACATTTTGTCTCTTGCCCTCTGGATATCTTCAATGGTGTTTCCATTGGGATATGTGCTTGTTTTTGTCAATCGGTCTTTGCAATCTTTCTTGAGATGACCAACTTTATGACAGTGTAAGCATGTCATTCTAGGGTTTGACCAGCCTCTAGAACTTTTGGTCCATGCTCTCATGCATTTTGTAGCAATGTGACCATATCTACCACATGTTGTACAGTTTTTCCAAGTGTTGTAATCCCATACATATTGATTACTGATTCTCTTTGGTTGATAAGGAACTTCTTTACCTTTTGGCTTCCATGCTTGCCTTTTCTTTTTCCAGCATTCTTCAGATGTGTGCCCATTCATCTTGCATGTAGGAAAGTATTTTTCCATGTAGGTTTCCTTCTTTAGCTTTTTTATCTTGCTCTTGCATTCATAAGCCTTATGCCCTTTCTTGTTACATTTATAACAGAATCCTATGAATGAAGATGTAGGTGTAGATTTGGGAGTACCTTTCATTTTACCTCTGCACACATTTGATGTGTGCCCTTTCTTTCCACAGTGCTTGCATGATAGATTTCTTGGTCTTAGATTTTCATAGAAATTCTTTGAATTTGATGGTTCTCCATTTTTGGTAAAGCCTATACCGTTGTTGTTGTTGACTCTTCGTTGTCCTTCAAGAAAGTCAACCATTCTTTTATTGCTTTCTTCAACTTTTCTGATAATCTCATTATGTTGTTGCTGAATTCTAAGCTCATGCTTTAGCTTTTCATTTTCTTCTCTTAGTTCACTGAAAATCTATATTCTTTCAATGAGTTCCACATTTATTATATTTTCTTCTTGACTCATAAGGATAATTTGATTTGTGAGATCATGGTGATGCTCAGCATGTCTTTGAATTTCCATTTCCTTTTCTTTTAGTTTCTTTGAAATCTTCCTTCTATCATCAATAGCAAGTGTTCTTTCTGCTTCAGCTTGTCAAGTAGAACTCATCACATCAATCATTCTTACCATTTGGGTCTCTTGGCCGATTTGTAGCATATTTATTTTCTCTGTCAGATGTTGATTGATCTCCTTTAGATTTGTCACGTTCTCTTATGATGTATCTAATGCATTACTTGCATTTGATCCTGAAGATTCAAAGAAATCTGGAATCTCTTCTTCTTGATAGTCTTTTTCATTGTTCCGGGTAGCCATACCTTTTCTTTCATCTAGCAGCTCTCTCATCTTGATTCTCACTTCTTTATATTGTTCATAGAACATTTGTATCTCTAGCTTTTTGTTCTCGATATTCTTATCAAGTTTTTACTTCTCCATTATAAGATCTTTGCTCTTAAGCCTTTAAGCTTTTCAAGAAGATACCTTAGCTCTGATACCAATTATTGGAATTAATGGTAAGTAGTACTGAGAGGGGAGGGGTGAATCAGTACCTTTAAAACTTTTAACATCTTACATAATTCATCATTAGTAATCTTTCAATTATGATTTACCAACCATTTTTGTTATTATTTCTTGCGTATATTTTGTTTGTTCATAATCTTTAATAGTTTACAATCATTCATAGAAACATTCATGAAATTTACAAACACATAACACAAGATATGGTATCACAGAAAACTCCTGTTAGGAAGTAAAAACTGCGGTAGGGATGGCACCCACAAAACTTCACTATCTACAGAATGGAAGGGTGTTGGTTAAGGCTTACAATTTGATCACTTTTGATGATCTACCCTGTTAAGAGTATTAATGTGGAGACATGTTAAGATATACTTTGTTAAGAGCTTTAGCAACACTGATTTAAGTGTGCACTCAGTTATGAGATTTACAATAGGACGGTTAAGCCCACCTTTCTTGAAAGGATTTCATTAGTGTACTACACTTGTTAGAATGAGTACAAATGTTGACATGACTATATGCAATCTACTATTTCTGATTTACAGATCCATTAAAGCTTTTACAATAATAATATCACCTTAAGTGATTGATGAATACCTTTTCTCTGTTTGTCGGTATCCTCTGTTCTATTCTTGAAAATTGATATGAATCTGTTTGTGTTCTTCTGCATGAATTCTCTATCTGTTCTTTAGTTTCTCTCTGTGGCTAGTATCTTCATTGATCAAATTCCTTTCTCAATGGATTGACCATCTATTTATACAATTATTTGACCTATCTTGTAATTCACGTATTACAATGTTAACTCTCAGATCCAAGGTTTACAACTTGACCTTGATCTTTAGTTTGCATGTTTTAAAACAGTAAAACTAATTAAAACAATAACAATTACATTGCTTCCTCCACACATAATGGATTAAAAAGAAAATCAAGAAGTTATAAATACAACTTCAGTGATTTATCTGACATAGAAAGTCAGATCCACTTTTTGCGGGATGTAACTGACTGTCGGTTCTTGGTCGTCGGTTAGAACTTGCAGTCTGTCGGTGTTCCTTGACTGAATTGTTCATCGATTTCCCTATATTTGTTGGTTCCTCTCTTTGTTGTTCCATCAGGTAGTACCATTGTTACTCATCGGGTATCTTTTACCTTTTTTTCATCGGTTAACACTTAACAGTGTTTGTCGGGTAACCTTGTCATCGAATAGTGTTGTGCCCTATATATTGGTTTAGAGTAAACCGATAGTGCAGATCATGTTTTTCTCTAAGTATAATAATGGAAAAATATAATTTCTTCAGTTTCGAGCAAGAATTTGATTTAATATAGTGTGATCATGCCCCCTCAGGAAAAAAATTGAAGGAAAGAAATAAAATCCCTCTGTGGAAATGATGTATCACTTGCAGGGGTCGGTTAGGTGAAGAAAGAATGGATTAGAAGAAGCAAAGAAATGAAGGTGTGTTTAAGAGTAAACATGTGGGTACCAAGTTAATTACATGAAAATTTGAGTGGTGAGACTGATTTAAAATGATGTCAGACCAATATTTTTGATGAGATGTGCAAATTTGATGTTTATAGAACCTGTAATTTTGGAACAAACTGAGCGATTCTGCATTTTCAGGTGTGGTTGCAAAAGGTGTATTATACTATGTAAAATGGCGTAGGCACCTTCGATTTGGTTCTCAATTGATCAAAAGAGAACAGAAATGGAGTTTCATTTTCCTGGAAGGAGTTTCAGAACTCCTAAATATCTTTAAAAGTCCAATATATATCTCAAAAATCACTTTTTGACTATTCATTTTCACTTTCATCCTTGGCAATTCAGAGAGCTCTACAGAGAAGATGGTGGTCCCCATGTATAGGAATCATTTCAAGCTTGGTCGTCAATATCAACATCTAGCTGACTACCCACCTCCGGTAAGTACCTAAAAACCTACCTTTTAAAATTTCCAGTTTTCAATTTTATGTATTTTTATGCAAGATATGGTCATTTTAGTCCTGCGTTGCGTCCAATGTTTTGTGTCACACCTGATCAATCCCGTCTCATTTCTGTTCTTTGACCAAATTCCTGGGTCGCATCCAGTAAATTTAGGATCACACCCTGCTAGGTCATTTTTGGTCAAATTTGGTTGAATTTTGCCATTTTTTGCACCTTGTCAGAACAGGGTCGCACGTGGCATCCTGTGTCACGTCCTGTGAAAATAGGGTCACGTCCTGGATGCTCCATCACATCTCAGATATCGGGGATCATATCCAGTAAAGAGGATCACACCCTATAAAAACATGGTTGTTTTTGGTTTTTAACATAGTTATCTTCTCATTTTGACTGGTTTTCTCTTGCTGACCATGAAAACACTAGCTGATAGGTTGTCTTTGTAACTTTCTTAGATAGATCACTGATTCTGAATGTTTCTGTAATAGCTATCTCTTTTTTTTTTTTTTTTTTGAATAGTTCCCCTTTGAGGTGGTTTCATTCCGGAGCCCATATCCTGGCTGAGTGCTTTCTTTGTTATGTTTGTTGACTTCGGATGAGTGAGAGTTAGTGGCTCGTGTCAGTCTAGCTGCATTAGGGGATTTACCTGACATTAGGGTAAATTGGGGGTTGTTGACTGCTCTTGCCGAGAGATGGCATCTAGAGCACAACACCTTCCATCTCCCTACTGGAGAGATGACTGTTACACCAGAGGACATGTGGCGGATCCTGAGAGTACCTGTGATAGGCCGAGAGGTCTAGTTTGATTCTAGATTGATGACATCCATTACTACTACCCAGCGATTCTTTCAGGATGATAAAATTGTGCAGTGATATCTGATGTGGGATTACATGTGTGATCACTATGAGAGTCTTCCTGTATACTTAGCTAGTTTGATCGAAGGCATCCTTATGCCCGACCGAGGATAGTATAGATTCATGGTCGGCTGGATCAACATGTTGGAGCAGATGGTCGTGGCCAGACGGATATTTGCATGGGGTAGTTGCATATTGGCACACATGTATAGAGAGCTCCATGAGATAGTGTACCATCATACCTGGAGCATGAAAGTGGGTATATTAGTTCTTAAGATCTGGGCCTGGGAGCACATTCTAGTGACATGGCCGATAGTAGAGAGGTAGCGAGCACCAGAGCAACCTTATGTATTTATGTATGCCAATTGGATTCAGCAGCCCCATCTAGGCAAGGTGGAGTACTGGGGCCATTTATTGGATGATGTTACTATAGTGATATGGTGGCCATACCTTGATTTTGAGGAGTGGGTATCAGATAGGTGGCAGATGTCATATTTCTTCTAGAGAAGGTACCTCATTGGCAGGACCATGTTGATATTTTGGTGACTGATCATGTAGTAGATGTTGATATTGTGGCCCCATGTCTGGTCGATTTTAGAGGTGGAAAAAGAAGACCGACATTGTAAAACCCTAAAATGGTCGATTTTAGAGGTTGCCCTAAAATGCATGTTATAAGCGTTTGAGATGTATAATGCATTGTATTGTGGTGTATGTTTTTGCTGGATAATAAGAAAGGTTGGACGGCTGTGTAGGTGCATGTAGCCCAGGTTTTGGGTGAACCACGTTAAATCTGTGTGTTATCTACGTTTAGTTTCTTTCTTCTACTGTTTCTGCATATAACTGTTTATTCTTATATTGTTCCGGTTCTGTCAAACCCTAATAGACCAAATATGTTATTGAGAGGTTCTTAGTGACACGAGTGTTGTGGCAGTATGGTCTATTATAGGGTCGATGTCAGGACTTGATAGTATATGCATAGATTCATGATGAGACACTATTATGGGGATGACAGTTGGTATATGAGACTATGCAAAGGGCTATCACAGAGATGGTAGCCGTGTCATGGGATCTTCGGTCAGATATAGCTAATGTAGGTTGTTCAGCAGGATACTTGGCAGAGATGAGATAGTACCCAATGCCTCAGTTCATAGATCCAGCAGAGGTAATCCCTCGGATAGAGGACCCATTAGATTATGATCCTGCATAAGATCATCGACTTAGAGGTTGAGGAGGAGCCTAGAGAGATAGGGGTGTCAGTGGTAGAGACGGTGGTAGACATGGAGGGAGGGATGGAGGTAGACATGGTAGACATCCTCCTCTAGATGATGGTGATGATGGTGGAGATGACAGGGGTGGAGGAGCCGTAAGTGGGATTGGAGAGGTGGCGAGTGGTAGTGGAGAAGGTCGGCGTACCCGATTTATATTTTTTTCTCCTAGGATGGATCTAGGGCCTTTACATACAGGGGAGTAGTAGAGACAATAGAGGGAGCAGTAGCAGTAGCATCCATAGGACAGATCACAAGATAGGCCCTCAGGGAAGGATTCTGGTAGGGGTTCCGATAGGGACGAAGATCCCTTATCTCAATGTGAATAGGAGTGAGAGAATCTTAGGGTGAGGATTGTGGCATTAGAGGCCAGGCTCACAATAGCAGATGCTTTATTGGAAGATAGAGATGTGCAGCTTGAGCGGCTTAGAGTAGAGTGAGATACGCAGCTTGAGAGACTTAGAGTTGAGAGAGATACACAGGCTCGTACTATTGTTCACTAGGGCCAGAGAGCCACCTATTATTATGCTCTTTATCATGCGGTAGTGCCAGAGGGGCAGAGAGTTGTGTCCTTTTCACGGTTGGCCCAGCAGTCAGAGGGGGCCATGCCACCACTAGCAGTTCCATTTGTACCACCTCCTCCTCCTCTAGATCAGGGAGAGGGGGGAAGTCAGAGCTGATTTTTCCATATATATTGTTGAGATTATCTTGTATATCTGGATCCTTCTGAGATCATTCTTTCATATTATGACACTTTATACATGTATATTCGATTCATTTGGATACTCTGATACTCTTTGTGTATACTTGTGCCATATTTTTTATCTGTACCATAGTTTTGATATATATCTAATGCAGTTGCTTATGATTCTGACATGGTTCATGAGTTCCCTTTTCTTTGATACATGTTATTGCACATGTGATTAGGTTTATCTTGGTCTTATGATGAGTTAGATGTTTAGATGATGACATCATTTATGTGTTTGGATTTATCAATGATATAAATGTGTTTCAAATGATACTTTGTGAATATGCAAATGTATGTTTTTTATTTTTACTTATGCAAGCAAAATGTATGGATGTAGTTAGGATGTAGAAATAAATGCACTACATAAATGCTTTGTTTTTGTATTTTCCTTCTGTCTCATTTATGAATACAGAATGTATGCTATGGATGTGCAATGATATAAATATCAATAATATTGATTTGATGTGATTAACTTGGCTTTAGAAGAAAAATGAAATCGTTTTGATCTCAAACTCCTTATGATTTTGTTTCTTTCAAAAATGAGTCATGCAATCCCTAAATGCATCTATATGCAAACTCTTAGGACTTGTCATTGATTTGCAGATATTGTTTCTTTTTTATCATCATTGGGATCTTTTCAGAATAGATACCACCTGATAGTACAACCATCACTAATACCCATTGATATTATGAAAGTATGAATACTATTTTGATTGGATGAAATGTCGAAAATAGACTTAGGCATCAAGGCATAGAAGCCAGGATAACAAATTAGTCACCTTCCTTTTACTATATCAGAATCTGTGTAAGGTAAGATATTGGACCTGCAATGACCTTCAAAATTCATATCCTTGGGTACATTATGCTTCGTATACTTTAGTGAGAATCTGAGTTTTTAGAAAATGGACAAGGAAATTATTTCAACATCACTGTAGTTTACACATAACAAAGATCGAGATATATGCGGCTACCCACTCGTGGTGGCAGCTCTCACCATAAACATCCAAGTTAGGTGAAACTTATAGGATCATTTGGAACAATCACCATATGCAAAAAACCAAGAATATGTTATGTCCCCTGTCCTTGTGACTCTTTGTCTTTGCACAGACGTCATGGAGTAACTCAGAAGACATAACAACCATCAATTGAGAATCAATCCAAGAAATACTATTTGATTCATTGGGTCACAAAAAAAACCATCCTCGGATGACCTAGCAGACGCAACCTAACATGATAGCAAAGATACCCCCAGTGTAGAATGATTTGTTCCTGAAGACAGAAATGCAGACAAATCCCAAGCAAGGATAAGATTTGTGTGAGGAAACAAAGTCAACCCATAGCACAGGTGTAATTGTGAAGGCTTAGTATCATTGATGCATTGATAGATAGAGTGCAGAATACAAGTGACACCTGATTGCAAGGTTTTCACCACTTGGCAAAACTTTCTCATTATTTTTGCTACCAGGATGCCTATTTTACCAGGTTGTCATCAAGGCACTTTTCTCTTTTCAATTTTTTTTTTTTCTTTTTTTGAATGGTTTTGTAGTATCAAGGCGCCTGTTTGCCAGGTTTTCACCAAGGATACCTTTCTTCAGGAATTTTTTCACTATTTTTGGATTTCTTTAGGATCAATTTTCTTATGTTTTTTGGTATTTTCTGATTTTTTCACTGTATAGGCTCTGCTAGCCAAACATTAAACGTAGAACCACTTCAAATGTAGAGTATTGATGGGATCCGAAAGGACATCTCCCTCAGGTGTAGCTAGTTGATACGTGCCAGTCCCAAAAGTTACAATAATGACATAAGGTCCCAACCAATTAGTTTCAAACTTTCCTTTTTTTCTCTGTTAGGTTGGTTCTTAGGATTCTCCTTTAGGACGAGATCCCCACCTAAAATTGTCATGGTTTGACCTTTTTATTATACCCCTTTGACATTCGTGCTTGGTACACCTTCAGATGATCAAACATCTGTCGTCTACGTTCATCAAGTAAGTCTAAAGAATTCACCCTATCAATGTGGTATTTCTCATCAGTAACAAGGCCTTGTAAAGATACCCGCAAAGATGGGATTTCAACCTCAATAGGTAGTACTGCCTTAGTCCCATATACTAGGGAAAATTGCATGGCTCTAGTTGTTGCTCTAATGCTTGTTCTGTAGGCCCATAATGTCAGATTTAGTTGTAAATGCCAGTCTCTGCCAGACTTACTCATAGTTCTATGCAGAATCTTGATAATATTCTTATTAGATGCCTTAGCCTATCCATTACCTTGAGGATAATAGATTGAGGATCAATGTTGAGTGATGTGGAACTGTTCGCAAAGGTCATCAATGTCTTGGTTTTTAAATTGGCCCCCATTGTCTGTTATAATTGAAGAGGGTATCCCATATCTACAAATAATGTAGTTCAAGATGAACATAGCCACCTATTTTCCAGTGGCTTTGATTAGTGGCACAGCCTTGACCCACTTTGTGAAATAATCTATGGCTGTAATGATGAACTTGTGTCCACTTAAAGAATTAGGATATATTTGTCCAACCAAGTCAAAGGCTCGTTGCTGAAATGGCCAATGTGTTATGAAAGGTATGAGTTCTCTGGTAGGAGCATGGATGAGGTTTCCATGTGTTTGGAATTTATGACATGTCTTGGAAAATTGAATAGCATCTTTTTTCTATTGTAGGTCAGTAATAGCCTACTCTGAGCAGTTTCTTTGCTACTGAAAATCCATTTGAATGTGATCCACATACACCTTCATGGACATCTTTTAATGCACAATCTGACTCTTTGTGTTCTAAACATCTAAGAAGTGTACCATCGAGACCTCGTCTATATAAGATATTAGTTATGAGAACATAACACAATTTTGTCCTAATCAAGGCTCACTTTTCATTTCTGGATAGATCATTGGGAATTGTTTGGTCAGTTAGGTAAGCAATGATCTTAGCATACCGAGATGGTCTTGGGAATTCAAAGCACAAATTACTTGGTATTTAGGGGTATCAAAGGTTGGATAAGATAATTCTTCCACCAAGAAGTCATAGCAGAATTGATGTTCCTCAAGTTGTAACATAGATGCCAGTGTAACTATAGCATCTGCAGCTTTATTCTCTGTTTGGAGTATCTGCTGGAATGTGATGAAGACAAAGTTCTTCTTTAAATCATCAACCAGTTGCTTGTAGGGCATCAATTTCTCATCTTTCTTTTGATAATCTCCATTGACTTGATTTATAATGAGTTGGGAGTCACCATACACGTGTAACTCTACAATCTTCCATTCCATAGCAAGTTTAAGACCGTTTACCAATACTTCATATTCAGAAATGTTATTTGTGCATAGAAATATTAATTTGTAGGACTTAGGTATCTTTTATCCTTGAGGAGTTATGAATAGAACCCCTGCTCAAGAGCCTTATTACATGAAGGAACCATCAAAGTACATCTTCCATGGATACTTAGTTAGATGCATAATTGTTTCATCGAGGAACTCAATTATTAAAGGTTCATCATCTTGGAGTGGTGAATCAGCTAATTGATCAGCGAGGACTTGTCCTTTAATAGCCCTTCTGTCCACATATTCAATGTCAAATTCACTCAGAATGAGGACCCACTTTGCTAGATGTCATGTTAATGATGTGTTGTTTAGGAGGTACTTCATAGGATCTATCTTTGCAATGAGCCTTATTGTATGTGATAGCATGTAATGTCTCAATTTTTGTGATGCAAAGACAACTGCTAAACATGCTTTCTCAATAATTTTGTAATTGAGTTCATAGGAGACTAGTGTTCTACTGATGTAGTATATTTCTCTTTCTTTCTTAGTTTAATCATCTTGTGCCAACAACACTCCCAATGATGTGGTTGTAGCTAAAATATATAGGAGTAACAACTTTCTATGAATGGGTGCCATAAGAATTGGAGGATTAGCCAGGTACTCTTTTAATTCTCTGAAGTTGGCTTCATAATTTCATCCCATTTGAAGGTGACACCTTTATGTAGCATTTTGGTAAAGGGTTGTTCTCTATCCGCAAGTTGTGAAATCAACCTCCTGATTGATTGGAGTCTCCCTTGTAATGTCCTCATTTGACTAATGTTGTGTGGAGGATTCATTTCTAGTATAGCTTTAACTTTTGCTGGGTCTACCTCTATTCCTTTTGTTGAGACAATAAATCCTAAGAGCTTTCTTGATTGGACCCCAAAGGTACATTTCTTTGGATTGAGCCTGAGTTGAAATTGCTCCATACAATCCAATATCTTTCTTAAGTCATCAATATGAGTATTTCTTTCTTTTGATTTAGCTAAGGTGTCATCCACATAATCTTCCATGTTTTTATGCATCATGTCATGAAATATAGTGGTCATCACTCTTTGATATGTGAAACCTACATTATTTAACCCAAATGGCATAACGTTCCAATAAAAGGTTCCCCATGCACATGTAAATGCGGTCTTCTCTTGATCTTCAGGAGCAATTTTAATCTGAGTGTAGCCTGAGAAACCATCCATTAATGAGTACATTTGGTAGCCTTTGGTTAGGTCTATGATCATATCAATATTAGGTAGTGGAAAATCATCTTTACGACATGCCTTGTTTAAGTCCCTGAAGTCTGTATAGATCCTGATAGATTTATCTGATTTAGATACTGGAACCACATTAGAAATCCATCATGCATAAGCGATGACTCTGATAAATCCAGCTTTCAATAATTTCTCTAGCTCTGCTTTTACTAGTAATGCAACATGAGGATGCATCTTTCTTAGTTTCTATTTCATGGTTTTAATCCCAGGAGCTATAGATAAATGGTGCATTATCAATTCAGGATCCAGCCTAGGCATATCTATGTAAGACCATGCAAATTTGATATTTTTCTCTTTCAAGAACTCAGTGAATTGTACCTTCTCCTCATCTAACAGAGATTGTGCTAGGTGAACTATTTGAGGATTTTCAGCTGTGCCCAAGTTAACTAGTTGTGCTGGTTCTATCAGAACTAAAGATCTTTATTGAAAGTGCTCAGGGAGGATATCAATAATCTCATCCTTTGGTGCCTCTGAGAGGTTTTCACCATCAAATATGTCTTTTTTTTTTACTTTTTTAGAATCTGACACTGCCACAACGTGGTTTTCACAGTCAATTCTTTTCTTCTTTTTATTTTTCAATTTGTGACTTAGAAACTTGATATCCTCCTGTGACATGTTCACACTCCTTGCATTGGTGGAAGAAGGGTAAGGTTCACAAGCATTTAGATAGCAATCCAAGGTGTAGTCATTAGGGAAGTCGAGGATAGGAGTAGGATCTATATTAGTCCAATCAATTAGATCTGGGTTTATCAAAGATAAGGAGTTATATTTTGGGAAGGACAGCATCACGTTAGCATCAAGACTATTAACTAACATGACATGTTCAATTCGGTTAAGCTCTTCGATGTTTAGATCAATATGATTTAGATCATCATTATCAAATTTTTTGTTAGTTATATGTGGACCGAACTCTAGTGACTCATCAGTGGAACTTTCATCTTCATCTCTCCGTAAAAGGAGGCTTCTATCATGTAGCCTCTAAATCTCCTCTAGGTCTTGGAGAATACCAGTTTCTTCATCAATGAGTGGGGGAAGGAATTCCTCCTCTACTTCAGAAATATCAACACTGTTAGGAGCAGTGTTAGAATTTTCTCTCTGTGCTGATGGAGTTATGAACATGTGAATTACATCTATCTCAATGTCCTTTGTGGCAACAGATATTTTTTCACACTCGTAATCATGTGAGTTGGTTACTTTGTCATCAGACCTATTTAAGAATTCATCAATAGTTACCTGATGTACCCTATTAGCCACTTGTAGATCAAAGTGTGTTAAATCAAGGACATGTGAAACTGTGACTAACATCCCACAATTAGGATGTGAATCTTGTTGTCAGGGTGTGTCTTCAGTAGTTGTTTCTATCAATGGCACCTCTGGATGATCTTTTGTTGTCTCTTCTACCTCTTGAATAGGATTTTATTCTAACAAAGTCATGAAAAGGTCTTGTGGTACTTCAAATCTTGGTACATAGCGCTCTCCTTGGTATTCAGGATTCTCCACACCAACATGTAATAATCTTTCATAGTACCATTGTTCTAGTTCTATTTCTTATGTTTCATCACTCCCTTTTTCAGAAACTGGACTATATCTTGAAGTATGGCCTTCAGATTTATTATTAAAACTGAGCCCTTTTTTATCTTTGGTGTCCCTGAATTCCATGTGGATAGGTTCAATAAGTCATTTTCCTTTGTCGCCTAAAGTTCTATTTCCTTTATATCCCATTTGCTTGAGGAGATCATATCCTTTTCCATACTTCTCTAGGGATATTTCCACATGTTTTACCTCATCTTCCTTTGGTTCTCCCTTGTAAAGCTAGGCCAAGACTTCCTATTCTTCTGTGTTATCTAAATGAGAGGTAGATTCTTTAAACATGTCATTTGCTTTGTGGATTTCTAGCGTTTGAGATGCAGCAGGTGTGAATGATGAGGAAGGTTTCCCATAGGATCTTGGTGATACCAGAAGTTCTGTTAATGACGGGGTCATGTCCAGCTTGTATTCTCCCATACCTATTTCTTCAATTTTTAAAGTTTTTCCAAAGATTTTCGTAACCATGTCTTTGGTAGTCTCAGGAGAAACCTTGTCTATAGCTTCCTTGTTATGTAGGACCATACTACCTGCCTTAATATTGTTGCAAGCATAATTGGCATCTGTAGGGATTGTCACTACCACCCCATTATGTGGGAACTTGATACATTGGTGGAAGGTAGATGGTACACCTTGCATTTTTTGGATCCAAGGTCTCCCTAATAGTATTTTGTAAGCCAAGGGTAGATCTAGAACTTGACATATGACATTCCTTTCAACTATCCTGACTCTGATGGGGAGAATAATAAGACCTTTAAAAGATATTTCTTCCTCATCATAAGCTTTGATAGTGATTTTGCTTCTAGAATCAATGGTTTGTTCTAAGAGACCCAGTTTCCTGATTAGATTAAGGGTAAAAATATTCAATTCTGCACCTCCATCTATCAATACGCGTCTAACATGAGATTTATGAATGAGGACTTCAATATGAAGGGGTTGATTATGCGGATGGGTCAATGATTTATCATCCTCTTTAGAAAAAGAGAGGTAATGTGGCGCTGAGATGTGATTAACCATTACTTGTAATTTGTCTACATCAAGGTCCTTTGGTACATTTGTGACATGTAGGGCTTGTTCAAGGATTTCCCTATGCACTGAGGAGATTTTAAGAAACTCAAAAATGGAAATTTGAGCAGAGGTCCATTGTAAGTGATCTACCAAGTTATATTTTGGTGCTGGAATGGTCACTATTTGTTTTGATGCTCCTGGCTTGGGGATAGTGACAATGGGTACTTTGGAAGTTGTTTTTGGCTTTGATGAGGAATTGGTTCCTTTGATTGTGACTTGTGCTTGACTTCAGGTTACCACATTGGATTGTGAAGATGTGTTTTGAACACCTTTAATAGTGACCACAATAATTGATTCAGTTTTAATGTCTATCATGTTGATCACATTATTATTTTTAGAGTAGGCATAGTTCACTTCATTTCCTTTTCCTTTAGATGTTTCCCCTTTCTCATAATTAGGGAATGGCTTGTTAAATGTTGTATGATCTTCATTAGTGGTGTGTCCTTCCACTTTGATCTTTCCTCCTTCGATAAGGTCTTGGATAACATTTTTGAGTTTAAGACAGTTATTAGTCTTGTGTCCTTTGTTCTTGTGAAAGACACAGTAAGAATTGTCATCCCACCACCTTGGTTTGACTTCTAGTTCCCATGGTTTGGAATCTGGGATTTTGAGAACTTTTTTGTCTAATAGTGTCTTCAAAATAGTTTCAAGAAGTTCTCCCAAAGGATTGAATGTTCTTTGAGGCTTGGAAGTTCATAGCTGACCCTTCTTATTCTCATTGTTTGCTTTAGTTATGGAGGTTGTTACCTTGGCATCTTTTCTTTCTAGCATGTTATTTGTTAGATTGAACACATCGGGTTTAGGATTAACATTAGAGGCATCTACTACTCCATCATTGACAACATTTTTGTTTTGTTTCTACCATTTTGGTTTGTTGTTGGAGTTGGTAGATTTTTTTTCACTTTGGAGAGTGATTTCTCCCTTTTTAACCATGACTTCTTCGATGCGGATAGCATTCTTGATCATCCTGTCGAAGCTAGGGGAGTCTTGCATTTGCAATGCATAGTTCAACTCAGGTACTAAGTTATTAACAAATATTTCCATCTTTTCAGATTTGGGAATAGCTCTTGAATATCGTGAAAATATTTTCCTCCACCTTTGTAGAAAGTGTGTAAAGGATTCGCCAGTCTTTTGTTTAGTGTTGCATAGATCCATCATAGTCACATCATGTTGTATATTATAGGAGTAATTCTGGATAAATCATTGAATTAAATCCTTGGAATTTTTTACCTTAGGTGTAAGCTTTGAGAACCACTCCATGGCATTTCCCCCTAGGCTCCTAGGAAATATCCTCGTGAGGTATGTAGGTTCATGCATGTATTCTATGCTTAGAGCACAAAGTTCTCTCACATGATCATGTGGGTTGGTCTCTCCCGTATATTTGTCATATTTTGGTCTTTCCATGTTGGGAGGAAATGGGACCATATTAATACTTTTATCAAAAGGAAATAGACAAATGGAGTCCAAAGAGTATTTTGTCTTGGGTTTAGCCTTCTCCTGTTTGAGAATTGCAAGCTCAGTTTGCACCAAGGTTAATTGTTTGGCGAGAATAGATATAGGATTCGACACCTCCTTTTATTTTATTTGTTCAACATCATAATCCTTAGGTAATTTTACGCTAGTGGATGCTAGATGGAGAAATTATTTCTCTTTATCTTCACTAATCATATTTTCCAACATCTTTTGGAATTTCTTGCTCTATTTAAGTTTATTGTATTCTTCTTCAGTGATGTCTTCCTCATTGCCTGAATCAAACAAAGGATGGTCAAAGTGTGGTTCTTCTTCACCATCACTATCTTCATGATTTTGGTTTTTATCATTGTCATATTCCTCAAAAGTCACACTTCATTCGTGAATGGGTTTTTCCATTTCTGGAGAGTCTAAATTGTATAGGGAACTGCAAGATGTTTCTCCTTGTTGAAAGTGTAGTGATTTTGGAGGCACATCCATTTCTTTAGAAGTGTACTTGGTGCATCTTGTGCTAACCATGTATTTATATCTCAACTTCATCAAAGTCTCCTGATAGTGTCAAGTAGAGTCTCAAATAGTTCAAGTGAGTGTGTCTAGGTAGAGGTGTCATTTGTGTTTTGGTGGAAGTAAATGATTCCAGCGTCAAAGGGTTAGAATGCCCTGATAGTGAGTTGGGAATCAAGTTGTTCTGAAAAGCGGATAGACCACATGTATTGAAACTAATTGTGAGAAACTAAAAGGACATGCAAGGTAGACACTTGAAAAAGTGTTTTGGCACAACAACAGTGCGACCAAAAAGAGCAACAGGGACAGACTAATGAGCCAAAAGGGTATCCAAATAAACTGACTTTCTCTGAGAGACAATTATGTAAATGTCCACTGTCCTAGATGTGACACTCTGTGTGCGAGTGTTTGCAGAACCAAATGTGAGCCTAAGCATGTAGGATGTGACCTTTCTCCCTAAAAATGATGCAAGATTTACCAGATGTGATCTAGTATACTGCATGCAAGTTTGCACACCAGATTGGAGCCAGGATTGACCAAAAATGACTGTGTGCTTTTCTGGAAATTTGGTGTCTGATTTGTCTTGAAATTTGTGGAAATTTATCTGATAAAAAGTTGTTTTTGAGTCTTTCTAGTGAGTGAAAATGATAGCATGTAGCCAAAGAACTGAATTTTGTTTCTTTTTTGGATGATTTATCTTTTTAGTGAACTTTCAGATACGTCAAGCAGATTTGCATTGTTAGGGGTGAACAGACACATTCTTACACCCTATTTTCTAAGTAGAGGATGAAAATCCTTTCTTGTTGACTTAGGTACACACTAAAATGCTAATTAGAATATGGCCATCACCAAGAACGCAATGGATCCAGTCATGATGTCATATTAGCCAACTCCAAATGCAAGTGAGGGCACGATATGATGAGTGTCTTGGGGCAATTTATTTTTTCCTTGCACAAGGATTATCACCCTTTCATAGATGAATCGGGTAGTTTTACCTATGAAGTTCATTGTTTATGATGGGAAAATCTGTTCAAAACCATCTCCCATAGAATTACACAATGCAAAATTGAGGCGTATAGCCCTATGAGTACTCAAATACATGTAGTCTCGCAAGCAAGATTCAAGCGGCTCCGCTCTACACATACCCAAGCATGTTCAAGGAATGATGTCAAAATTCCAAGAACAAAACTAATTCCATCTTCCGAGGCTTTGGCCTATGAGGAAGCAACTATTTATAATGAGTTGGAAGGATTGGCGTAAAACCTATCCTCACTTGGGTCATTCCTGAGAGATTTTTTCCTGAATCAGCAGGCCCTCTACTGTTAAATAAGCATACAAAGGATTGGAGAGCGTAGGATTTATAGATTTCTAATTATTTGAAAGAAGAAAAGCATACTTTCCTAGTCCATGTCGTTTCTCCCAAAACACTCAAATCAAATGTTTATTCCCTCAATCTATTTGAGCTTGATTTAGATATTCCTAATTTATGGTAACATAGTACGTGAAAGCAAAGTTTGATTGTTCAATTTCCACAAAATTAGGTGATTTGCTTGTTCAATTACTATTTTCCAAAATTTAGACAATGAATTTGTTCAATTATCCCACAAAATTTTAATGCTTTGTGTTGTTCAATTACTTTCCCAAAATGAAGTTAAACGGTGAGTTTGTTTGCCTTGTTCAGTTACTCCAAATTCCTTTCAAACCATAAATTGACTCGTGAGTTTCTTATTTTCCTCAAAAGGAAAAGAGCATATTCCTTTGGTCAATTTAGTATGAGATTGGAAAATGTCTTTAGTTTTGAAAGCATAGAAAAATTAGAAGTCAAGATGGGGGATTGGCAACCTGTAAAACCACAAGTTAGTATTATTTTTCCAACTTTTTTGAACAAGAGAGTCTCTGACAAAAATCTGCAAACATTATTTAGGCTGTGGAAAGATCAAAGACAATAAACACGCAATTGTTAAGGGTTAGATTTTTCAATTTTCAATAACAGAAATCAGATGCGACCCTAAATTTACCAGATGTGATTTTGTATCCCGGATGCGACGAAATTTCAACTAGATGCAAGCCTTTACCAAAAATGACCCAGGGTATCCAGGATGCAAGCCTAGATTTTGCAATACAAGGGCGTATCCCAGATGTGAGCCTTATCACCAAAAATGAGCCTATACCTGAAACCTGTGAAGACAAATTAGTGAAAAATAGATGCAAAATGAGGCAAAGTCATAAATTGAGCCCCACAGTGGGCGCCAAAAATGTGTGTTAACTAGTGCACCTGTTATCTACAACACGACACTTCAATAGATCATTATATTAGTGAAAATTTATAAAAAGTGAGTGTTTGAAGCTAAACGCTAAAATTGATCTATTGCTTCCTATCTAGGAGGAGTTTGAAGAATGCAATAATCATGCCCTCAAATTATGCACAAATCAGTGACATATACAACCTAAGAATGGAATATTTGAATGAAAAACTAATCTAAATATTAAGAAACATACATTTTATCTCTAAAACGTATGATAATAACAATGCATACTATTAAATATAAGATGCAATATGGATTTATAAGTAATCTAAACAGCATAAAAATGCTTTTAACTCTACAAATTAAGGCCATTTGAGCTCAAAAACTCATTCTATTTATAGAAGAAATGAGGAGAGAGAGGGGGAAGACAAGGGTCGTTAATGGAGGTGTAAAAAACATTAATGAGGTGTAAGAGGCATTAATGCCAAAGGCATTGATGAGGCATGGGCTTGAGGAATATCCATTAATAATGCATTAATGAGAGCGATTAAGAGGCATGGTGAGGGGTGTAAGTCCAAGCTTGAGAAGGTAGACTTAGAGGGAGTCAAGCTTGAGAAAGTTGACTTTCTCAAGTGGGTTAGGATGGGATTAAGATTAGGATTAGGCTTAGCATGGGGGAATAGGTTGGGATGGTTTTGAACCCAGGGTTAAGGTGGTTGAGATAGGTTAGGTTAGGGTTAAGGGGAATAATAATGAAATGAATTATATTTAATATATTCATCCAAAAATAGGGAAATTAATTATTTAAGCCTTTGATTGCTTTAGATAATTAATTAGGACTATAGTCAATTAATTAGATTAATTTAGGCTAGAAGATAGGCTTTTACAAGTGATTAGATATAATTAGGATTTATTTAATTCCTTTTAAATTAATTACCTTAGCCATGTTTTGATTTTAATTGATTTGAATTGATTGGCTTAGGTGATCTATAAAATTTAGTGATTAGATCACTTAGGAGATTAAATGTGATTTGAATGAATTATGATAGTCGATTGAAGAGTTGTCTGGACATAATTGGAGGTATGATCACACTTAGGGAAAATAGGGTTTATAAGTCAGATTAGACCAAATTAGGGTGGTTACAGCAACTCTATGTTGAAAAGAACCTGATGGAGCTATCAAGAAGGCTCTAGATCTATCAAATTTCCAGTCAAAGAAATAAGAGTAGTAGCTGCAATTTCCTTCTAGGTAATCCTTATATCTTCATGTGAAAGAATATTTCCTCATGAAGTGAAGTAGCACTAAGAAAAGGAAATAATGGTGATAAGTTGAAATGCTTCTCGGTTGCTGAATATATTTTGTACACTTTTGACAAGTATGTTTATATTTTGATCTCATGCTCATATTGGGAGAGAAGTTAGTAATTCATTTAACCATGGGTTCCAGTCAGCCACAACCCTGTAATTTAAAGATGGGTTTCAGTAATAAATTGTATGTAGCTCCAAATTTTTTAGGTATTCATGGTTACCCAAATGCTTTTCCACCCGAAATCAGAGAAAAATTGCCTAGATTCAGGGGTGAGAGAGATGAGAATGCTGAGAAGCATTGTAAAAAGTTCATGGACTTAATTAAGGATTTTGACATTGAATGTGAGGATAGTGTTATGAAATTGTTTATCCAATCTTTGATAGAGGATGCAAGGTGGTGGCTCTCCTTTTTGCCAGAATGTTCTATCTCTTTGTGGGAGGAGTTAAGATCTTCATTTTTGGATCGGTTTGGTAAAGAGATTAATCCAGTTGCAGCGATGAAGAATTTCATGGAGATAAAAGTAAATAATGGTGAGTTGGTTCCTCATTTCAATCTTAGATTTGCAGAAATATTGGGTCAAATCCCAATGGAGTTCAGACCAAATGATGCTTCTTCTTTTTTATTGTTTATTTTGGGGCATTTGGTAAAAAGATGAGTTACTTGTTAAGAGATAAGCATCCCAGAACTTTGTATCATGCTTTTATGACATCAGTGGGCATTGAAAATAATTTAAGATGTGGAATCATTCCAAGGAGTTTTCCATCTTTTGGAATTCATTGTCATAATATATCAAATACACTAGACAAATGTGGGTCAAGAAATGAAGCTCAATGCCAAAAAAAAATTGTCCCTACTGACTTTACTAATTATGGTTTAAATTGTGGTTCAAGGCAAAATGTGGAAAGTAAAAGGGTTGTGAATGTTTTAGAAGATGATGATTTTGTAGCCTCAAGTGATGAATTCCTATCAGACTTTGTTGATGCTCAAGAGGATGTATGTGTTTTACACTCTTATGAAGATTAGGAGGATGCTGAAACTTATGATTCACAAGAAAGTGATATGTTGGGAAATGTTGATTCATTGTTATTATGTGAGCATAATGTAGCATGGGAAGATAAGAGAATTTTTGAAAGTGAATGCAAATCAGCATGTGAAGGTAAGAGTATCTTCACTAATTCTGAAAATAATCTTTTACATTCGCATGATACAAATGAGTTTGGTATTAAGAGCTTTGAAATGGATTTGGTATCAAAACTTAAGTTAAGAGGGATAGTAAATGAGGGTCTTCCTTATGAGATGGAGTATGATACTATCTTGCAACTTTATCATGATATTATGAATGAAAATCAGAATGAAGATCAATTAGTTGAGTCTTTTTAGTCAAAGGGTCAAGTGCTAGATGAGTGTGTTGTTGAAATCCCTTCATTCAATGATGATATGCTTCAGCATATGAATTTGTTTGTGTAATGAAAATCCTATACATGATGAGAAACTTGAGGATGATTGGTGTCTTTCCCCATCTTCTCCATTTGAAGAAGGTAGTTTGAATTTTTTATCCACTTCTTTGCCTAATGATAGAGGTGTTGAATCTACCTATAATGATATCTTTGATTTTGAATCATATGTTGAAAGTGATTATGACAGCAGGGGTACTATTATCTTCAAAGTTTTTATTAATGATACATTTTATGAGGACATTGATATAGATCATCCATCTCTTTGTTACCATGTTCATATAAAAAAAAACATGGTGTTGTTAATCCGTTATTTGAGGAATACATTGAGTTTCCAGATTTGGTTTATTATGATTTTAATGTTCAAAATGTGTCAATATGCAGTAAGAAATCAGATTGTGTCTCTTCATAGGATAAATGTGATTGTGAGTGTGAAATTTCATTTGATGAGTCTATTGTTCCATGTAGTGAGTAGGACTATGATGTTGATTAGCAGGCTCCTTGTGACCATGTGGGTAATTTGCAAGTGGAAGAGGTTTCCAATCCGTGTTTTGAGGCACATCCTGATATGTCTTTTCATTGTGAAGTTTTTCCAAATTTTGGTATCCATGGCTTATGTGAGTATGATTTATTTAGCTTCTTTATGGATTAGCCGGATAATGAGGATGTAATGCAAGTGGAGTTTGATGTTTCTTATGATGATGCATTTCCTCATTTTCATGATTCATATTTTATGATATTTGCTAATGTGAAGAATGAGTTTCATATGATGCCTCTGATGGAAGGATTTATAAAGGAATGAAAGGAGTGGAAAATAAGGTATTCTTCATTTTTATGATTCCTTGTGAGTTTGAGCAACAGATGTACAAGTGCATTTTCATTCTGATATTTATATGCAAAGAAGAAAATCAGATTTTTTGATAGAGGCAAATGTTGGTTTCAATTTTGAAAGGGCTTGAGGTTTTTGTAAACAATTTATACATTGTATATTTGATTTTTTTTAGTTGGGTGTGGTTTGTGGTTTCCAATAAAAGTTCCCAGTTTGAGAAGAGAGTAAAGGGAATAGAGAAGAGATATAAGTAAAGTTTTGAAGTCAAGAGAAAAGTGAAAATATGACTTATTTTGTGAATGGTCTATTGTACCAAGAGATTTTGGATCCTCTGCATGCCCACATGGGGCATGCATCCCCAGATAGATCCACTATTAATACTCTCAAATTTTGGAGAAATCTAGAGTGACTCTGAAAATTTCTCTAAGTGTAAGTTGTTGCCTTAAAAACTTATGGAAAAGGCCTACGTTGAATACATGCAGAAAAAGGCCTGTTGTTTTTTATGAAAAAAGGCTTGGAATATGTGTTTACCACCTATCATTTAGCAAGTGGAATAGGTTCCAGCTCTCATTTTTAAGTTTTGACATGTTTTGGAGATAGCATTTTGGAGGTGTTTACCCAAATCTGCATATTGCACATTCCTCAGTTTTATCAAGTGACCTACTTTTGCAGATTTATATCTTTGACCAGATGAATAGTCTTGAAATTATGGAGTGTTCCAGGATGTTATAGATATGAAAGTGAATCTCTATTCCCATTTTCACATCCTTGTGAAGTTGGATGACAAGTTTCCCAAAGCCATTCCATTTGCAATTTATTCAATTTCTCTTAGTGTCAAGTGGAGAATTGCAGAATGGCCTACTTTGAGGTCCCACCATTTGTCCCCAATTCAATATCTGGAAAAAATGAAAGTACCCCTATATTATAAACCTGGAAATGAACTGAAGAATTACAAACCTTGGTCAATCCATTTGACCACTTTGCCCAGTTGATTCTAAATCCAATTTTTGCATTTTTCACTGAATTTGAGTTCAAAAGTTATTAAGTGGCTGACTTTGAGAAGCAATGATAAATTGTCGGTTGACTGATAGAGCAAGCTACTTTAAGTTTGTTTGAAAATGAATCTGTAGGCTATAAGAGTCTCTTTTGATTTATTTTTGAAATCAAATCTAAGGGCAATTCATGCAGATTTATAGTGTATACAGAATTATTTTACAGAATGGTCATCTTCATGGATTTATACCTTAATGTCAGATAATTTACATTTTGAGTGAATGGGTTTTCTGAGTTCTAGCCATGTACATTTGCAACCATGTTGAATTTCAAAGCTTCAGGGATTGATTTGGTTTTTTTGAGAAGTCATTTCCAAAATCAGTTTCCTTTGTTTTGACATGCGCAATTGCATAAATTTATAAGTTGCCAACTTTGATGATTAAAATTTCTCACCAGAGGAAGTGTCAGGAAAAGAAAAATTTCAGGGTGATTGTAGGCATAAAAATTTATGTGCTTGTCTCAATACTTTGATCCAATGATGCATTTAGGACAGTTTCCAAAGGTAGTTATGAGGGAAGTTTATTCATTTTGGGCACATCAACAAAATGGCGTATAGACAATTTTCAATAGTTCTCACTCTGTGAGTTCCAAGTCCAAATGCATAAGAGAAGTCACCCAGATCCTTGTTCAAGGAGATAGTTTGTTGAAAATGAAATTTTAGGCTAGGCTCACCTGGGACTTGGCTTACCTCATTAGGTCATAGTTGCAAGTTTTAAAAGGATTAATGTTTTATTATTTAAAAATCTTTATGATTTAAATAATGATAGCATCTGGAGAGTGAAGTTGCAGGATTTGAAGTTGTAGGACAAGAATGGGCATGCATCAATGCAATGTTAGAAATGGATTTGCAGACATGGGATTTGTTGAGAGGTGATTTAAATTCTAGGCAAAAGCAAATGCATTGGTGGCTATCAAGTTATTCTTCCACATTATTTTTTTCTCCTCTTTGCATGCGTCAATCAAGGAAAGCTTTTAAGCAGACTGTGGACATCTCCAAAAGATACACGTCTCTTTCTTTGTTTGAATTAAAACTATGGATGCATGAACAAGGCATGTATGTGTTTCAGAATCAAATTGTTAAAGGAAATGTGGTTGATGATGGATGGGATTTTGATCGAAAAAAATTTCAAGTAGTACAATTGATGGATATAGCGGTAGAATCAAACAGCTCATGTCAGCATCCTCCCTATTTGTGTAACATGGAGATCAACAAATAAACATATAAATTGTGCATGATGCTTAGGGGGTTGTGCATCATTACATTCAAGGAGCCTACGCAATATGCAATGCAATATCAAATGAAAACAAATGCATTGACGAAAGAGACCAGTGATAGCTAGAGAAAAGGTAGATGCCACGCTAAACAAAGTGGAAACACAGACAAGGCATTTGAACTTCCAGGAAAAGGTGTTGCGCAGCAAACCAAGGGAAGTTTTTAAATTGTTTTCAAAAATCCATTACAAATTGCAATTTGTAAATTAACATGAAAACAGAGCATTGGTTGAAGAGAACATAGCAAATGCCAAATCCTGTGTTACATATGGAAAAGCCAGTGTAGACATAATGGGGAGGCTTTCTAAAAAACTCAGTCAAATGCATTTAGAAAATGTAAATCCATCAATGTCTGCTTTATTTTCAAAGGAAAGGGATCTTTTAAAACATAAATGCCATATATTATGTCTATCAAAGCTTGCACTAAAGGTGTCAAACAAAAATAAAGAGTTTCCAGCACATTAATAAACCAAGAGTGGTTGTAGTAATCCCACGCGATGCATAAAGGAAGAGTTAAAATGTGAATTGCAAGGTGCAATTTGTAGATGAACCAGCATAACTTGTGAGGGAGAATAAAGTCATAGCCTGCGCCAAGTGTGAAACAAAGACAAGTGCATTGAAAAGTCTTACGCTGACCATGGGGAAAATGGAGCAGTAAAGGCAAAAATTCATTAAAACTTTAAAAAACATTGCAATTCTAATGTAAATGCACTATGGAGATACGGCATAACATAGTAATGTGGAAACATAAACAAAGGAGCTGCGTAAGTTTTATTAAAAAAAAACTTTAAACTTTTCTAAAGCCAATGCAATTGGCATGTTAGCAAAACAATTGGAGGAGTTGTTGCGTTATAGTTGCAAGAATGGAATAAGAAACATTTTAAAACTTTGAAGAAAATGAAAGTTTGAAATGAAAATGAAGATGGAGCACATGCTATGCTGTTTTGAGAGATGTAAAATAGCACGTGGATGAGAGAAGGAAAATTTTTAAATAACATTTTATCTAAATTGCAGTTTGATAGGTGGATTTGGTGAAAAAACCCCACGCATTGAAAGAGTTAAAACTCAGGAAAATGCATTGGCAAGTTCCACATAGGAAGAGGAGGGACTCCAAGGCATGTTTAAAGAAATAAAAAATGTTGCAAGTAATAAAGAAATCTATAAATGATAACTATTAAAGTTTGCGCAGAAGATGAAGAGCCCACGCGCCAGACTGAAAGAAGACTTGCTTACATTAAAAAGAATTTAAACTCCAAAACACAATGCAATTGCCAGGTGTAAAATCAAAGTTACATTTCAAATTACAAGTAGAGGCATACGCTGAATATGAGAAGAGAAATTGCTATTGGCATGTTTGAAGTGTTGCGCGTGGAAGAATGGAGCAGGATCTCACACTGAATGTGTTAGACCAGCATTTTTCTCCCTTCCTGCGCTAAGGTTGAGTTTTTTTAGAACAAGGTGAGTGGAGAAGATAAAGGCAAACACAATTAATGAAGGAGGTAGTCTATTTTAAAAGGGCTTAAAACAATGTAATGTCAGGTATAATTCCAAAGCGAGGAGCCTGCGTTTGAATACAAATGATGAAATGGAGGTTCTATGAAATGTAATGGGGGCAATAAATAGATGTATGCATTATCCCACATTCATGGGGTTTCAAAATTCTCAAGAGTTTTTATACTCAAACACTCACTTAATATAATGAAAGAGAAACCAAGAGGCTTAGGCAGGCCCCTTGGCTGGAGCACTCGATGTGCAGGTGGGCCCACTAATTTTGAAGTAAAATGCATAGGAAGTCTTTAAAAACACTCAAGGGATTAATCCCACATTGGTGTTGCAAAGGAAATTTTTGATCTTCATAAGGAAGAAGGCACAACTACTTGTTTGAAGAAAGAGTTGGAGGCTATGCACACACGCGAGCTCAAAGATGGTGCCTTGAAATGTGTGCCAAGTGACTGATGATATCCAAATTTTATAGGTGAGCTGGCAGACATGTGGCAGATCAACACACAGTCACATAGAAAAAGGAGGTCTCATAAATGGCATGTGACTATGCGACCGCGCTCGTCGCCCTAGTTCAACAAGGTGCCCAAAATGGTGCGCAAGCTCGTGACTGAGCTCGTCACGCAGTCATCGATCCAAATTTTTCTCGTCATCCATGAAAATTGAGATGACCAAAAAGGCTCACAAGTGAATGGCCAAGCTCATCACATAGTCACTCAGTCGCAGACCAAAAATTGGCTAGTCGCACACTCACGCAAGATTTGCAGTGGAGTAAAAAAGTGTTGTGACTGAGCGATCAAGGCTAGTCGCGCAATCGCAGAGGCTATGCAGAGGTGGATTTTTAGAACCAACTAGGAGGTGACACTTGGAAAAATTTGGAGACTTGCACAGGAAAAGGGAAAAATGAGTTAAATAATCTATGCAGAATATAAAATCAAAGTTAAAATTGTAGAATGATATAGTTTAGACTATATTGAAAAAAATCATAAATTTAAATGATGCACAAGAAAAAGAATGATTTCAATAGATGGTCATATTTTGTGCACACATATAAGTGTCATATATCACTGGAATGGTCTCAGAATGATGAATCTGATTTTGTGAGCCTTTTGAATGAAGATCAAATCAGATTTTTGTAGTTAGAGAAAGAAGTAGTTGTAGATATTTTTTAGGAGAAGAAGGACAGGTGTCGGTGACTGAATTTGTTCTTCTCATTTATCTATATCTCAGATTCTTCTCAATTGTATAGGGATGGTGAAATTAATGCTGCAAGGTAGCTTTCTAATTTTGTGTGTCTGGTTTTGAGTTCTTTGTTGTGTAAATGTATTGAATCATAAGTTTTTAATGAAAAGCAAATGGAATCCCTTTCCAGTATTTGTCTGATGTCTTTCTATTTGATCCTGAATCTTTGTGTATTAATTTGTAAGGAATTTTAGTGCACCAGTTATAAGGTAGCTGTGAATTTGTGTTTTATTTTCTTTCAAGGAAAGACTAAATCTTATAGACAAGTTCAGAGGTTTCAAGGTTGGATATGAATCTGATGTCCAGGTGTTGGAGTGAAAAGAGTGAAATGTAAGGCACTTCATTTGGGTCCTGTGTGTTTGGATTTAGAGGGTTTTCTATTAATGTATGTTTATATGACTCTGTTGCCCAATAGACAAGGCACTGGTCTTTGCTTCTTTATGAAATTGTCATCATCAATTCATAAAATCAATTCAATTTGTTTTTCTGTTTAAATAACTGTTAAGGATTGTCATATCAAGTGTGATGGGCTGGCATCCATCTCATGATTCACTGAAAGAAGTGAATCCAATAGGTACACCCACCTGAGCCTGAAGCCCAAATTGTAGGAGGATTGTTTGATCCTCATTAATTAGCCTTTTCTTTGACAAGGTCAGGAAAAAATGCTAACAGGTTCAAGAGTGTTGGCAGACACAACAAGAGCATTCAGAACACAATTTTTTTTTCAGGGAATTGCTTCAATGCCAAAGGCATCAATTCCCATATTAAACTTCATGCTTGATTGTGATACACTTCCAGCCATTTTTCATGGCATGTATATTGACTCCAGAATTCTTTGACTATTAGCTTTGATTCACCCATCACCCAGAGGTAGGTAACTCCTTTTCTTAGTGCAAATAGGAGGCCCAAGATCAAGGCCTCGTATTCTATGAATGCAGTCAAAATGCAACTGGTAAGAGGCAAGGAAAGACCTCCCTCGGGGGCTAATCAATTCTACCCTAGCTCCACATCCCTGCTTGGATTGGGATGCATCAAAGTTTAGGATACATAGGCTATTGTCAGTATAGTGGGGTTTGGGGGCTAGGTAGCGTGTGGTACTGGTTTGGGGATAGGAGGGGGTTCTAGAATGTCCTTTGGGATAGAAACTATGGGTGTTAGAATGATTTCTAGAGGAGATCTCACTAGAATTCCTCAACAAGAAGTCCTTTAGTTATGTTCATGGGTGGATTACATCATGCAAAATCCTCTTCCTTGCACCTTTTCTCTTGGAGGTATGATAGGTGTATCATGGCAACGTCAACACAATATTTTGCATTCCAACTCAAAATGTTCTTAACAATGTACCCGACACCAAGTATTAGATAGGAGAGTGGCCAAGGAGGCATTGTCGCCCTGGAGGCTAACATCACATTGCAACCTCACATTGAGGTCCTAAATTCTCTTGTAATAATGGGATCCTCCTCGAGGGATGTCTCACCTAGACTGAAGTACAAGGTTAAGATTTATTTGGCCTTATACAGGTTGGGCTCTAGTTGAGAAAATGCTACCTTGCTCACCTAACCATAGTCGGTGAGGGCTTATTTCATCTGGGGTTCATTATCCACCTTGATCTAGTTGGATTCCCCTCTCCATGGAAGCCACAAGTGGGAAAATTTAGTCGAGATATACCCATTAAGGGCCTTGGACCAATTCTGACTTAAACACATCCCATATGTTTTGGGAATGTCAACCACTTGGATGTCAATGACAGTGGACACTCAGGGTTCTTGGATGAACTGGATCTAAATATTTTTTAATTCACCCACCATCTTGACAGCAATTTTTTCAAGTTGAACCATTGCACCCTTGGACAGCATGGGGACCAACCCGAGCTTCTTACAAATGGATAGAGGCGTGATATTTCCTGGAGCTCCAAAATCTATTAAACAATTATGTAGGTTTTTACCATATATTTTGAGAATAAGTAGGAAGGGGGGTCGTTTATGTTCCCCTGGAATACAACCACATTGCTATTGTCAAAAGTGACGGTCTTTGGTGGGTTATGGTGGGTTTCCTAGTTTTTCAAATATTATAGGAGGTTCTTGTTCTTCTCAAGATAGATAAGCAATATCTTCATCAAGTTCATGGTGGTAGTCGTGTTTTCCATCACCTTCATGATGTCAAACTATCCCTTAAGGATACCCAGATCACTCGCAGCTAACTCTCAAGTAGAGTGGAGGATAGACCCCTTTGGAGGGGGCGGGTTAATGTTTTCAAGGGGATCCAAAGGAATATTGGTGTTCTTTGGGGGAACTTGTGTCATGAAGGGGCCTTTTTTAGATTGGCCCCTTGTTTTGTAATGATTTTATGAATTGGTGATAACATTAGCTTCAAAGGTGGGGATGGAATCATCAAAGAACCCCTACAGATTGGGTTATTCTTTGTCTTCTTTGTGTTCTCTGAAAAAGATGATTTTGCAAGTGAAAGAATAATGATAGGGTTCATCTAAGGGTTCCAGAGGAGTCGAATCAGTAGGTGGTTGTCAATTTGACTGGGAGATCTTAATGATCTTCTCTAGAGAAGCACAATTCACCTTGAAATGTGAGCCAATATCATGTAGTCGGCACCAAGTGGTCAAGGGGTGAAATTTAGAAAGATGTGTGGAATGACTAGGTCCCATACTCCTTTGAGTGCAAACTAGTTCAGGATGACACCTCCATTGTTTGGTATGTTTCTTCATTGTTGATTGTTTGGCCAAGAATTGTTAAGGTTGTTGTTGTGCTCATTTTGGGGCCCAGAGTTGTTGGAACTCCACTGCCCCCAAAATATATTTCCCCGTTGAGAGGAACTAGGGTTTTAGGACATGGAGGGTCTCATCTTCAATTTCCCCATGTCCGTAGTGAGTGAGGAAAAAATGCATCTAAGGGATTCTACCTTAGTGGAAACTTGGGTTTTTTTGTCACAATATGATTCTTGGGCTGGTGAGTTTGTAGTGGTATCCGAAGTTGCAAAAGTTTTTTTACCAAATGCAGACATCTGGAAGAAAGGTATTCCCATAGATTGAGGTGTCAATTATTGTGGTTGCATCCAAGGTGAATACTCAAAAGCCAGAGGAGCATGAATTGATGTGGGGTAAACATAATAGGGTACCATATTCATTGTAGGGGAAACCATTGCCATGTTTGTATTTTACCCACCCACATAGGCACTTCCCCTGGATTGTATATTATATGGTATGCTTTGCCCAATCCCATTAGGAGTCTTGTTGAGTTTGCAGGACATCTCGAGGGAAAGGTTTTAGACTTTCACTAGGGTGTCCCTCTCATTTACAACAGTGGTTCTCCAGAGAATGGTTGCGACAAAAGGATCCAGATAATTTAGGTAAGTCTAAATAGCCACCTTCGTAGAGGGGATAAAAATACTCGTACATCATTTTAGAGTCCTTAGAAACCAGTGGTTGAAGGTTGCTAGCGGTTCATTGGGTTCCTTATTTATGGAATTAAACTAGCTATGGGACCAAGATGGGTCCACATGAACCTGAAATACTACCAAGAAGAAATCTTCCATGTCTTGCCACCCATAAATGGAATTGACTAGTAATTTTATGTACTAGTTAAACTCATTTCCTCCAAGGGACAACAGGAACATCCTACATACTACATCTTCATGTTGAATAGAATTTATGTTCATTGCATCCTTATAGGCTTGTAGATGTTCCTCTATGGTCTGAGGACCTAGGCGCTCATACTTTGGGTATATCTTCTCCAGATGCGAAGGAATATCGTGTATCGCATTGGGGATTGGCCCAATTAGGGAGCCAATGTTTCTTGAATATGCAGCCATTGGGACTGTCAAATTTGGGAGATTTGTATTTGTCCCTACACATGGATGAGGAATTCAAAGTACTCTAAGGATTTGTAGGCCTAGATGCATGGGTTGAGGGTTGTCTTTTCTAATTAGTTCTTTTTCCTCAGACTAGAGGTCCAAGTTCAGAAAACTCTTTGGGGTTTGGGGTTAGTCAAAGGATTCTCTCAAATATTAAGGGTGAGAATGACCCTAGCCAATAGAAAGATTGGTTCCTAAAAATACTACTTCAAGAACCCTCTGGAGGTGTTGTCTTGAAGTATTTTGAAAAGGATGATTTCATTCCCTCCTTCTAGCGCCAATTTCTTTTGACATGACTTTGTGATGACTTTGCTAATAGGGATGGGAGTTGTCACTAGGTACCAGAGTACTGACCAACTTTTCCTAAAGAGGTTTACCAGAGAGTGGACTCTCCTTTCCTCCAAGAACCTAGTAGTTGGGTCATGACAGTGCGAGAATGGTCTAGTTGGCAGGTGATTGTTTTTTGTTAAGGGGTGTGCTAGTTTTAAACTCATCGAATTCTGGGAACTTAGAACAGGTGAGGTTTTTTGCAAGTGATAGTTAACTTCAAAAAAGAAAATGTAAAAAGATAGGTCAGATTTAGAATATAAATCTATTTATATTCACATTATAAGTTTCCAAATATCGACAGTGCTCCATAAAAAGAAACAACAAAAATACTAAACATGTATATGATCATCAACCAAACATACATTAGTAGTGAAGCAAAGTATTTCATTTAACTATAAAGGAACTGGAGTAGAGGACATAAGGAAGCATACAACATGAAATAAATTTGTTAAATCCATAACCAGAGAGAACACAAGGTGCACACCAAGACTAATCCTTCATTTCTTCATTAAATTTTAGAACCAAAAATCACTGGTTTGTACATCCATGGCTCCAAGGGAGCATTAATCTACTGAGATTGATCAAACAACTAAGATAAGAACACCAAAGAAACAATCACTATGGAAAAAAAAATAATCAATTTTGTCGATCCTTAGAATAGCATCATACTTTTTATTTATAGACATCTCTTCCTATCTACATCAGGGCCTACAGCCTATACAACCTACATATTTTCATTAAATACAATATTCATAGTTGATACTACATGCGCTATCAGAATCATTCTTATTTTATATTATAATGATCAAAAGGGATAGGAAAGCGAGGAGAAAGAAGAAGAAGAATCTAGGAGAAATGCAAAGGCTCCCTGTCTTCGGGTACTTTCCCTATACATCAGATATTAATTTATAGATCGATACCTTTGGATTTGGGAAGATGTATGCATTATCTTACCGTTCTTCTATCACTTTTAGGTCATACTTTAATCGCTAGGATTCTAAAAAAATACTGACAATGAATTGGGATGGCGTTTGGTCAGCTCTGGAAGAATCATCAACTCAAAGCACCATAAAATAATACAAAGAATGAAGTTCAAAATTCTATACCCCGAGAGCTTACACTCAAAGAATAATAAATAGAAGAATATATTTGTAGGAAAAGAAGTTCCTGAACTTGAAAGATTTATTGCTCCTAAAACTTCCTTAAGGCCTCAATCATCTGAGTTACACCCTCCTTGTCAACCTCCTTAAAACAATCTATGTGGTTGGTGGCCTCATCGATATAATCCACTGCATCCACAACCTTTTATTTCCTCTCAAAGGTGGCCTTGGTGGCATCATGAGCCTTAAAAATCAACTAGGTAAGATTTCCCATAATTGAACTATCAAAATCTCTTGGCAGCCAAAATTGTGCATTAGCCAGCTCATCAAACTTGACTAATAAAGAATCAATGGGAGTATACGCCCTGGGGCTCAATGGATTTGATAATGTAACTTCCCAGATAAATGTTGTATCTATTCCATTAGATTTCAAACCATAGCTACATGAGTGTCTAAGACATTCATCAGTTTCTTTTTTGTCCTGATTTGGAACCCAAGTCTGGAGTACTGGGTCTTTGGGAACTCATAAAGTTCATTCCCCAAAATTTTGGTCTTGGCCATATTTTCCTCTATTAGGCTCAAAAAAATTTCAAGATTGTCCTTCAAGTCCTCATATATCTTGAAATGGGTCTGCATTTATAGGAGGAGCCTATTTAATTGGCTGATAATATCGTTGATGTTGTAAAAATCTGGGGGGGATTTTGATAAGAAACTCTAGACTGCCTCCAGTTGTTCACTTATTCATTCATCCACAACTAGAAAGTTATTCTTCATGATCTAGAGTGGATATATGTTTCCCTGTAGAAGTAGAATTCTAGAGGTGGCAGTACTGGTGATGGATAACCTGGCTTGCTTCATCTAGGAGACCCAACTCTCCTCTTCGATCTCTCCGGCTCAAGGGAATGTATGTTATGGTATAATCTTCAGTTGCTACTTTAGATTCATCCCTATTCCCCGGTGGGGCTGCTACTGTGGTTACCACATTTCTACTTGGATCCCTCTAGATATTATGGAGGATCCAAGCCTTCTTTGGGCTTTTTCCACCTATCTTTTGGCCAACACCTCAGAAAGAGACAAAAGGGCTGATATCTTTATTGAAATTTTTGTCCTCCAGGACTCTACTAGCCACTATGGAGGGCCTTGTGCCTCGCTCATCACTTTTTTTGAACCTTCGGTGTCCCTGGGAATTTTCTTTGACTCTTCCATTATTTTTTGTCAGTGTTTTTGTTAGGATTATTACCTGAATTTTCTTCTCCCATCTATGTATCATTTCTTGTTATATTTTCCACGGGCGGGGAAGATGGTGGCGGTTGTAGAACTTGTTCATATTTGAATTCTTCTTGTTGGATTCCTAGGGTGACCCCTTCCTCTTGTGTGTCTATGGGAGACAATGGGCCTTGGTTACCTTTTAGAGGTTAGATCATAACATCTAGGGGTATTGTTGTTCCTGAAGGTCCAATTTCCCCAGAGGCCAACAATTTCTCTTCAACCTTTTTACTTTCTTATTCTTTCTTTTCTTCTTCTATTTTTCTCTCGACTTCTTTTTGCCAGTGATCTTCTTCTTTCTCTTAGGAAAATTTGCGTGCCTCTTCAATCTAATCCTCTTTCCATAGGGTATTTGTATCTTATTATTGGACCACCTCCTTGGTCACCTTCTCTTTAGTTGTGTGAAGACTTCCCAGTTCACCGACTTGGAAGAAGTCATCAATATTTGTTCGAGAAATATCTAGTGGATCCTATGGGGGCATCATCCTTTTTGGAGGAATAAGTGGAGGGAATATCTTGGACCTCGGCCACATTTTCAGGTTCTAGGCTAGGGTCTTCATTTGGAGGGGATTTATTGGCCTTTTGTTTCTTCTTCCTTTCGACTAATGCCCCAGAGGCAGCTATCTTTTCCTCTTCCTCAATCTCCTCATCACATGGCATACCAAATGGGGTAACCAGGGAGGGATCTATAGTTTGTGGGTGTCAGGAGCCCACCAGGGGGCTCCAAGGCCAAATGTTACGTTGAAGCTAGCTATCTTTGCTAGCTTTTGAGACCTCTCTAATTTCTCATCTAACTGCCTCATAAGGGACTCTGGGGCTGGGTCTGACGGCTAGAAGGATGCGTCAACCTTCTATTTTATTTGGGCTTTGGATTTTTATATCACCTGGGGTCCAGGAATCATTGCCCCAAAAAATGGTGTGTCCAAACGGACACTCTTCGAACACACCCTAGAAAAATGAGTGTGACTTCGCTCAACAATGGTTCTACAGATGAAATCTATAGAAAAAATGTTTGGGGTGCTCCCGTCCATGGGAGAGAAACTCAAATTTTCAATTCCCACCTCTTTATATTCATGGTCTACAAGAGACCCACTGTCAGAGAAATTTCATGGGAATGTCCAAAGGCCAAGATGCTCAATCATGTCCTTTGAAATTCTTGAATACTACCTATTTCAAACATCAAAATCATCCTAGCAATCCTCCCAAAAATCTTCTAAATGTGGCTCATGGGTTTGAGATCCCCGGGGCATTGCCTTCTCTAGCCAGCTGTGTGGATCATAATTCTTGTGGTTGAGTGAAAATTTGGTTAAGTTTAAGCCACTTAACTCACTTTCTACTTCCCGATTCACCACTACAGTGTAGGTGTACTTGTCATAGGTGATGGTAAAATACACCAAGGTAATTTTTTTAGTATCTAGTAAGGCATGTACTTCAAGTACCTACCTACAAAATTCATGTAAAACAATTTTATCCCTGTAATGTTTTTGTAGCAAAAATGGGTTGCCTGAAAACCCAATGATCCAGATGTAAGTATGCTGTAAAAATTGAATGAAATAACATCCCCATGGGCTGACCACGGTCATCACTTTCGAAGACATCTTGCAACCTACATTCTTAGTAAGCGCCTTTACTCTATGGAACATAAAGGCATCATTCACTCTGCAAATATTTTGAAATGATTCATTCCATTGGATCTAGGGAAAATGATCCCATGGGGTGGACTGCCTTATTTCTAAACCAAGGACACCAACTGTCTCCAATCCTCGGATTCCTTCTTATTTCTGGGTAAGAGACCACAAAATAAAAGATGTCATATAAAATCAGTTATCTTCCCCCACCTTCCTCATCTAAGCATCCACATGATTGGAGATGATAACGGTCCAGTCAAAACATTGCCTATTGGTGGTCATGCAATAGAGGAAGTAGTAAATCCAAGAGGAGAACTCTCGGGCATGGGTCTCGCCAAAACTTTTGAACAAAAATATTATTTTGGTCTGGATCGAATCCTTGAAGTCAGAGCGAGGGATATCCAGTTTCATCTTCTTAAAATCCTAGCGCGGGCTCCTCAACCATTCTACATTAAGGAGGCGTCAGTCTACATCTCCCACCTCTGTAAATTGTTTTATTGAGGGCACCTAGGTCATGGTGATAGTACCCTTGAAGAAAGGAATCCTCCATACCATGGAAATGGTATCTTGATCTAAGGAGGCTATATGCACTTCAGAGGATGTGACAACAATGCATATAGTCATGTTGTAAATCTTGGCCATGTGTAGTATCAACTTTGAAGCATGCACGAAGTGAGAGAAGAAAGATGCTTGAATGATTTTGGAGGCATTGGTGTTGACATATGCTAATTCATTGCCTCGCCTCAACTAGTATGTGGCTTGTCTAAGGATTCCTAGTTCATCCCAGGTACCAAAATGTGTAACTCAAATTTCCCATAGTGTTGTTTCAATCCACGAACCCTGAATGGCTTCAACTTTCTTGTAATTCATCACCAGTGGGGGCCTTTCCAAGGCCTTCTCTACTTTTGACTTATTCCTTGGAACTACATATGTGCTAAGGAGTTCTGGGTTTCCTAGTGGTGACCCTATTGATGCTATTTTCTTGTTTAGAACGTACAAGACTGGACGACTGTCAGTATAAGATATATTATATATTAAGCTTACTGAAACTCTAGATTTTGGGACTTTGAGGCTCGCGTACCCTATTATTTAGAAATAAATAAAGAATATTGATTAACGACAAAGAATATTGGATGAGACATCCTCTTCGAAGACAAATCACAAAATTCATGATGTCTGACCAGAAAGGCCAGATTCTAAAGATAGTAACTTAGTGAATTGTAATTAGAAGAGGGTTGTCAGTAACCACTAACAAAAATGGGGACCAAATCTTGTAATAACAAAAAAGAAAACAAACCATTGATGTGACTTTAATTAATGACTAGTCATTCCCAAGGTATACATGTATTCCTCCACTTATGCAGAGTTATGGCATTTAACCAAAATTTGGCACAATACCAAAGTCATTAATAGCCAATGTGGATGAATTTGAATGTTCGATCATGGGAACTTTTTCTTCCATTAAGGCGAACAAGACGTAGAAGAGAGAAAACTCAACACCAACTGCTTGATATGCACAGACTTGGCCCAGCGACCATTCTAGACTCTAAAACTCGATAGGACTCATCCATTTGACCACAAGACCTAGGTGACACTGACTCATCATGGAGTCCATGACCCGTTATTGTAATAGGTTGTCAACAGACTTTTCAAAGAGTTTAAACCAAAACAAAATCACACCACTATTTATAGAGGACTATTTAATTACATGCACCTAGGATAATTTACAACATTTACATTAAATTCATAGGATATCTACACATTTTACAGGATATACAAATTTACAAAGCAATTTACAAGAACATTTACACTAACTTACAGGACACCCAACCCATGGGTTTGACGAGCTGCAGAGGGAAAAAACTGAGACCACAAAGGAAAATCCCAAAAGCCCACACCATCACTATTTACAGAGTGGGTCTTTGGAAGCACAAGGGCAAAAAAGAAGAAAAAAATGATAACATAGAGAAAGAAAGAAGCGTTGAAATAGGAAGAAACAAAAAGGAAAAAACAATTCAACGACCAATGAGGAACCTACCTGAAACATAGAATGTTGGAATTGATGCAACCTTAAACACTACTTTACCAGTCATTTTGAAAACCCAATGCCAATACCCAAATGCAGACACAATCACTCGCACAATTTCCTTGCTGATATTTCAAGCTCAAGGAACACTTTGCACTTCGTAGTTAATTGCTCAAGAGGTAATTTTTTCTCACGATAAATGTAAAAGTGACAGGCAAAAGCCTTTTATAATGCCTAAGAAATCACATTAAATAATAATCAAGATTCCAAGGATAAGTACATTATAAAGACCATACCTTGGGGCACCTGACGTTCACTTCTTCAAGCAAAGACAAAAGTGATGACACCAAAGTCCCCAGAGTCCGGAATTCCTTGATGAAAAATGAGAAGACACTCTGGGATCCAACTCCTGGAGAAACAAAAAATAAGAGAAAGAAAAGAAGTAAAAAGAAAAGAAAAATGGGACCCAACATTTTGTTGCACAAAATGTAGGGATGGGTATGCAGGGCATAATACCTACCTATTGATGCTCGAACAACTCTAATACCTCGAGGACTAATAGATCTACCCCCTCAAACCTAGACCTGTCTCAATCTATAGTGTCCTCCCTGGTCATCATCTTGATCATCATCATCATCTTCTAAATATGGATCGTGAATATCAAGAACCACGTCTGTAGGATCTGTGAAACGAGGAAACTCATGTTGCCTGTACCACTAAGTGTATTGGGGAGTAACTCCTGCATCATCAATGGCATCTCCATAATCCCACTGCATCGTTTGAAAGCCTAAGACCTAAATTATTGCATCTCTATCATCAATACTAGGCCCCTACAATGATCTCTCTACTTGTACTTAAGCATAATGAGATAATCCCTGCGGTAACTTTGACTATGGCCAAATTGTCTCACAACTCTCAAAAGGTAGAATCTCTCAACAATGAAGACCATACAACCAATGAACCATCAAGAAGTGAATAATTATGGTATCTCCTCATCATCCTCAATCCATCCATTGCAACCAAGATATGGTATCCAGTATACCTCATCTAAGTCATCCAGTGTCCTCCTCCAATACTCTAATTTTCCCAAGCGAGGTTGGAAAATGACTCCCTGATAAGCATACACATTGGGATAACCTTGAGGACAAGATCTATCTACTACATGCCTCGCTACTAGAATATGCTACTAGGCCCAAAACTACTCTTGCAGATAATCCAACATTGTGATGATAAACAACATGATGTAAATCATGGTAAAGATGAGCTAATAAGAAAGATCCCTATGAAAATCTGTGAGGATGAGAAATCATATCCTATAATATTTTCCCCACCCAATGGAAAATCCATGACCACATCTATCTGGCATCAAGAATCCAACTACCAAAGTTGCCAAAACGAAAGGAAGAGGGGCATACAACTATCACATCCACCACCAAGGAATAGTCTAATCACCAAACACTCATCTGCATGTAGCTCTATCGTATACACAATCATAGTAAACAAGCTTTCCCATGATGGAAATCTGTAATAGTTTGTATACATCCTCTGGAGTGATCGTCATCTCACCCATCGATAAGTGAAAGATGATATGATTTAAATGTCACTGCTTTTCTAAAGTGGTCAATAAAACATGATTCATTCAGAATCGAGGCATCTACAGTAGGTATCCTAATCCACATTATTTTATCACACAATTTTCCTAAGTAGACAAGTCAGGGATCATATCTAAATGCCAAGGATAGATACCTCGGATCATCAATTTCCCAAAGGAAACCTGATTTCATCAAAACACAATCAATCAATCAAAGGCATCAAGTTGATCATCTAAAGTCATTCAACCTAATAAAATCCAATCATCATCAATCCTATATCACTCTTCTTGAGCACATCAAATTATTTTTTTTCTCTAGATCTTGAAAACAAATTATCAAATCAATCCAATCAATCATCCTAATGGACTTAGTTTTATTGATATCAACACACATAAACATGAAGTTTGCAATTAACATCATTAAATTTGTATCAAATCAACATCATACGAGGGATTTTAATATCAAATCACACAAATGGGATAGCAATTATTTCATTAGAGGAAAAAATTTGCATAATTTGGGTTATTTTTACCTAAATAGCATTAGGGGTGAATCAAACTTGCCTTGGAGGTTCCTAAACATTCTTAAACCATCATAAACCTTCCTAAAATATGAACAGGTGCTCTTTTAGCTTGGATAGGCATTGTTTCACCTTGAAACATGCACTGGGCATTCATATGCACTCTTAGACATCATGGAAGCGCCCTAAAAACTTGTATATGCTCATTCAGGGGTATAGGCACCAAAAATTTATGGAAAAGTTTCAAAGAAATTTCAAACCCTATAATAAGTACCGCAAGACATTATGGAAGAACTCTAATATGTGGTATAGGTGCTAAAACACATTGGAAAAGTCTAAAAAGCATGGAAAACATAGAAAAAATAAGTAAATCATAAAATATAGAAAGAAACATCAGAAATTGGGAACATACCATATTTTCATATGCTCTTGGATGTTGATAACACTTCCCACACTCGAATCTATGCTCTCTAATGGCATCACCACCGTTTCAAGCAAAGGAAAAATTCAAGTTTTACAAAGAGAAGAGGTGAAAATGGGAAGAAAGGAATACTTTTTACACTCTTAAACTTACTTTTTCACTCTTGGAGGGGAAAATTTTGTATTTTTGTGGGAAGATTAGCACATGATTTAATCAAAAGCAAAGTTATTTTAAGATTTCAACCAGGTCATTTTGTGAGAAGTCATTTATTTATCAGGAAATCAATCAAAATTGCGACATATTAGAAATTGATTAAAATTTTGGAAATATTCAAAACAATTAAAGTCAATTTCAATTCATTTCCTAAGGGGGCGTATGATCATCACAACATGGAATCAAATTCATTAAATCATCAGTGGGGCATCGAAAAAATCAATTTTTCATCAAGGAATCACATCGAGGTTTTATCACATCAAAATCAAATCAAAATAATCAAATCGACATTAATCACTAGATCCAGCATCAAATCAAAATCAGACATCAGTTAATCAATGAATCAAACATCAGTGATTCTTTTAACCAACGTGCTTCGCACGTTGATTCAAAGAGGGGAATTTGTAGACACCCTAAATTGGTCAAGACAAAATGAATTCAAATCAAGCAATTGAACATCAAAGCATGAATTAATTGAAATCAAAGCTATTAGGATTAATTAAATTAAAAAGATCAAATAATTATGCAATTAATTTTAATTAATTAATTTTATAGTTTAAATCAAATTTAATCCAACCCATTCAAGGGGACATGCTGCTCATTAAATCATTTAAACAAATTGATAAATGCATTTATTCTCACCCATCACAAAAGGACAAAATCAAATGAACCAATGAGAATAAAGGAATGAGCTCACATGGATCAAGGACAAATCAATTCTACACCACTCATCTTGGAAGTGCATCTTGACCATTCATCTTTGTCTCTTTGTCCCAATATTTGAAACCATTAACTTGACTCAACCTTAATCAAGGTTAATTAACTCTACCCCCTACCCTTAGGAAAATCCTATAAATAGGATGCATTCTATGAGAAAATCACCCATTCACATTTGAATCAATACTATAGTTGATTTTGCATCCATGCTTAGCATAGCTTGAGTTCTTTTAGCATCGTTCTTGCATATTTAGTTTAAATTGCATCATAATTCATCATATTCTAGCTTAATTTACTTATCATGTAGCTTAATATTCAAATTCTCATTCTAGGATTATCACTTTAGGAATGTTTAAGATTTGAGAGCATTGTTTTAGCTTCCTCGTTACAGAGACATGGAATGATTTTAGTCTTTTCAATTTCATGTTTAGCATGCTAGATCTTTACCTTTGATCAAATTGAGTAGAATAATGCAATTTTTCACGAATATACATTTAATTGTATACAATTAGTTTTGGGATGATTTATTCAATTGAGGTTTTTTGAAAGTTTAATTTAATATCTGGCTTAAAGTGGATTTTAATTTAATTTGTGTTGGCTTTTGGAAAAGTGTCTTTTATTTGAAAATTGAGTTCATTTTTTGACACTTAGTATTTTATTCCTAATATTTTCTCTTGCAACCCTCTTATAGGAAAACTATTTTTTGCTTGGATGGGAATATTTTGTGGACATTGGCTTGATTAATTTGTTTTGGTGTTTGCTACCGGTTTCCCACATTTGGCGTCCTCTCGTTGTGAGTTTGAGTTTCTTTTCAAATGTATGGTTTTCTTCATGCTTGAGGTAAGAAATTATTGCTCATCCTTGGTTTCTCCTTTAAATCAATTATTGTAAATTTTAAATTATTTGGGGGTGAATTTATGCATTTTCCTCATTTGTAGAAATTGATTTGAAGCATATTTGAGTTTTCATGTGTGTGATTTGGAAAATATGAGTGTATCTAGGGTTATGATATTCATTCGTGTTTAAATGGATGAAACATATTTTTTATTTATTTTTTGGGTTTTTATGCATGAGAGAACCAATGGGTTCTCCCATAATGAATTTGAATTATTGGGTATTTTAGAGATCCACTAATTGAGGATGACCTCCATGACTGGTTTTTGGTCATTTGGGCATTTGTACTTAATTGTGGTTTTGGGTTCAATTAACGAAAGGAATTGATGTTGGAATTTGGTTAATTGATTTTTGTTTCATGGTTTGGCTTTATGAATCCTAGGGTGGGTAATAGTAATAATGATGGGAGTGGTGTCCAATGAGGATTGGGGCACAAAGGGGCCACGAGGACAATGCATTGGACATTTGAGTTATAAGTGAAAATTAATTACACATTAATAAAATGAACCAAGATAATAGATCCCTCAAGCACTCCATGAGCACTATCATGAGGTTATTGGTGACTTGGGAAGGAAATTTAACACATGTATGGGCATGTGGTGTTTGTTCTTGCAAGGTCATGATTCTTGTTCATACAAGAGAATGCTTAGCTATGTGTGAGCTATTCCTTTGAGCTTCACAATGATACTCTCGCTATTATCTCCTATATACCTAGCCCTATAGATATGAGTAGCACCTGAAAGATATTGTGTCTTTCATATTATAATTATTTCATGATGGGAGAAAGTGTATGTCTTGCGGAGAGCCATGTTTTTATGAGATCCATGATGGATGATTGTTGAGCTTCACATACTATTTTTTTTATGTTTCTTTATTGTGGGATTCAAGTTTATTTTGTAATTGGGTGGATTGTATTGAGGTCATGAAACCCCTTTGTATCTTGTTATTGTGTTACTTCCTTGATTGGACTTTATGATATTTTTATACTCTTATATGGAATGTGTTTAATCCTACTTCCCTTGTGTGTATGTGTGTGTGTTTGTATTGTTGGGACCATATGATTATCTCCATGAGATCTGTGTGGTGGACTTGAGGTACCACATGATCAAGTGGTATTTCACACCACTGTTATGAACCAATGTACAAGGTTGCATGGATTGGTTCTGAGATTGCATCTATCATCTCCTCCTAATCTTTAGGTCCTCTTATTTCATACTTTTTAGGTCAATGCATAGTAATGGAATCAAATGTTATTTATCATTGTATTGTAATTGTATTATTGAATGACTCGTGAGGATGTAAATTATAATTGGATATTTGGCATGTATTTTTATAGAGTTTTAATGTTGATGGTGGTATCACGCACTCCCTTGTATCTTATATTCTTTGATGTTTATGATTGTATTGTGGTTTGTATAAGAATGTTTCATTTGGTGCTTAAAATGAGCTTAGGTGTTGTTCGAGTCCTCAATTGTCTTGTGAGAGTGCTTCTTTACTCCTCTCGACATTTCTTTATAAATATGAAGGAATGTAAGGGTTTTTGTATAGGATTCTCGAGCATGTGTTCTCATTTTGGGCTCATGCAAGAAGCCTAGTGTTTCTTGCTAAGTGTCCCTAGGTGGGAATAAGTTCTTTGTACCTTGGTGTTCCAATTTGTGCCCACTTCGTGGGCCTAAACTTATAATTTTGATTGAATTTGGAGTTTTAGAGCATGTGTTTATATTTTATCACATGGGATTGAGCTTTAGCGCATGCAACTCCCTAGTCTAAGACTTTTGGCTATGCACAATTTTTTTTGTAGAATGGCACCTACACCAGGATTCTAAGGCCTAATAATTTAAGTGTCTACACCTATTCTTTAGCACATGTGTAGTCCTTGGACTATGCTATTTATGCACTATATTTGCATATGCCTATATTTTGGCGCATGTGTTCTTTAGCGCCTGTGATTGTCTTTCAACAACTGCACTTGGGTTAGACCAAAAATTGTAAGACTTAATATGTGGGTGATGGCATGGTTTATTTATCTATGCATGTCCATGTGCTCTATCTTAAATTTCCTATTACATGTTGTGGTAAAGGGAAAAGTTGGTTTGGTGTTTCTTAAGAGTTTGGATTTAATCTAGTGGTGCTTTTAGTTGGCTTAAGTATTGCATCTCCAAGGAGACCCTTGAGGGAATCTGGGTACCTTGTGTACCATTTTTAAGGGATTTCAAGACCCTTCCCTTATTCATATGATCCTCCTAGACATTTAGTCTTTTGCTAGTGCAAATTTGCAAAGTAACCAATGCAGATAATCTTTGATGTTGAGCGCAATGATCTTGAATGTTAGTCATGTGTAATGATGTTTAAAAAAAAAGTTATTTCATGTAATCTTACACATGATTTAGTCTCATTCTAAAGTTTCCTTGGTCGGGCATTACTAATGGAAGCAACATTAGAGCCTTTTCCCTAAAATTTCTCTATAATAAACTCGTTCCTAAATTGTTTATCTCTCATCATATCAACACTCTATGGTGGTCTAACATTAGTCGAGGCCATTGGAATTATCTTATTCTTAAAATCTCAAAAATAAAAGATAATCAATCACAACTTATTTCCAAGAAGATCCTTCATGCTAAAATTTCAGTGGGATATCATCTTAAATTCATCATCCTAACCCCATCTTGCCCCTTTTGTGGTAAGGAAAAAAAATTCAAGCATTTCTTTTGGTTGTGCTCTCATGCGATAATGTTATAGATTTCCCTCAAGACCTCCATACCTTCTCTCTTAAATTTTGCACGGACTTGAAAACCCGCTTTTCTCATATCCCCTCATACTGACAACTTGATTTATAACTCTTGTAGGCTTAGCATCATTAAAATTATTTGGAAACTTTTATATTATTTTTGTTGGAAAATTAGATGTGTTGTCATTGATGTCAATGTATCAATAGGATTGCTCAGAAGGATTGATTGTTTGATTTATCCAGTGGTACAATATATTCAGACATCCAATGAGGATGATTCATAGTAGATGAGGATCCGTGAACCTCGTGGGATTGTGTTGAGACTATCAACTTGGTCCATGTCAATATTTAGGGGCTTACATGAATATTTATATGAGTTATGAGTTCATATATGGTGACTGGAAGATAGTGTGGAAAACAGTGAAGTGACAGAATCACAAAGATTGGTTAGGTGAGAATTCTCAGGTTGATATTTTTTATTGTGCATCAAGGAGTGTTTTTGGCACATATAGGGGTATCCTCAATTTGAAGGTTTATTGATCCAGAGGTTCGCAAGTATTTTTTAGATGTTAGAGTTGTTGGTGATAGTGTTCTTGAGGTGCGACAGAAGAGATGCTAGTAAATCTAACAGTGTGAATGGGTTCTGATGTTTTAGTGATATTCATGATTCCTATGAATGTGCTTGGATTATGTTCTTGATGAGCTACTAGTCAATGGGGATTGAAAATATCATATTGGAGGATTTTTCAACCAGTGATGATATTTTGAATATTTCTGGCTGACTTGATCAGTAAATCATTTTGCACAAGTTTGAGGCATGACTTGTGGACAAGTTATGAATTTTAGGTTGTTTTTTAAGATTGTGGCTATGTTTTGGCAATCAGGAGGATCTGAATTGTGTTTTTTGTCATGTGGATTGTGAATTTAAAGTTAGGTCTTGTCGGAATAAGTTCTTGATAAAGGTTGATGAATTAGGGCAAAAAGTGTGGTTGTGCATGTGAAGGATTGATAGCAGATGTCTATGATTTCTTGCAGAAGAAATTATGAAGATCTACTAAAGGTTTAATTTCTCAACTAAAGGATTCAAAGAGGATTTGAATAGAGATATGTATTGTACTTTAGTGGGACTAATCTTGGAATAATTTAGATGCTACTATTCAGTTTATTAAATATTTTATTGTTGTGTGATTGACCATTGTAGTGGTCTGGTAAGGTAGTGAGCCTTCCTTTCTTTGGGTTGTATCCCATTTGAGAACTGAGCTCTAGGAAATGTGTTTGAATGCAAGTGCATTCCCCATATTTGTAAGAAGGTTATACTTCAAAAAATGTATTTTCTTATTGTGGGTAATCATCCCCACCATGGTTTTTCCCCTAATAGGGTTTCCACAATAAAAATATGTGTCAAAGTGTTGTGTATGTGTTTCGGATATTTACATGCATGCTTATTTTTCTTGGATCATAGATAAGGCTTTTAATTATTAAAGGGTAGAGGAAGTTTTTAAAGTTTAGGAACAATTGATTCACCCCCCACCCCTCAGTTGTTTTTTGTCTTATTTCTTACAATTGGTATCAGACCCTAGTCCCTTTGAGAAAGTCTAACAACTTGAGGGAGTACCATAATGGCAGCCTATAAGAAGGACATTCCAACGTTTAATATCCTGAACTACACTTTTTGGAAGAGTCGCATGATAGTGCATTTCATATGCATTGATGAAGATTGTTGGAGGATCACCAAGTCATCCTCTATTGCTCCTGCAACTCCTACTACACCATAAGAGATCAGTGATGCTAAATAAAATATCGTGGCAAAGGAAACTTTGTTAAATGCCTTGACTAATTATGAAATGAAAAATATTATGGAGTTATAAATAGCTAATGAGACTTGGGAGAACTTGCAGACCTTGTATGAAGGAGACAAGGAAGTCAATATTTCCAAGTTGTAGAGCTTGGAAGGATAGTATAAATCCTTGAAGATGAGTGAAGATGAAAGGATTTCCTCTTTCATGCTTAGAGTAAATGAAGTGGTGTGTGCTATCATATGGGTTGGAGGTACTTTAGAAGAGGAGGATATTTTTTCTAAAATATTCAGTTCTTTACCTCCTACTTATAAACACAAAGTTGCAGCCATCGAGGAGATTCTTATATTCCCACATCCCTGTAAAATTGAGCGCAAAGACTTGAACTTCATCAAGAAGTCCTCAATGGTGGGAAAGCTGGTAGGTGTCAAAGTGGTCAGCTCTGCATCAATCTGTAGTGCCCGGAACTCATTCACTATGCCAAACAAATCTAAAAACTTGCCCCAAATGGCCCTAGGAGTTGTCAAACCATCCAGGTGAAAGAGGAGACTGTCAGAAATGTTTAGTGCAATCAAGCCCATGGCTTCATCCATTTTATTCCTGTGCTGAAGGATCTCAAAAGGACACCATACAACAGGTTGATTTTCATCTAGGCATGACCATAAGCCATGTGACATGAGTAGCCTGGTCATGTGTGCTTTCCAGGTGTGGTAATTGTGCGGTGTCAGCCAAGCCACAGAGGGGTCCGACATTGAGAGAAGAAAAATATAGAAGTAGAAGGTTCATTTTCTAAAAATAAATGACAAAAATCAAAAAACACCCCCCCACAATATATGATTCTAACCCCCATACAGCAAAGAATCAATTACTGAAAGCATGAAAAACTAGGAAAAAACCTGAACGCCAGATGCAGAGAGGGAGGAAAACAAAGCCTCTACTTCAATGCCAAAACCAGGAGCTCAAACGATTGAATCAACAAACAAGACCAGCATCATCACATTTGGCTCGGAAACACCTTTTTGGCAATATTTCATTTTTTGAAAATGGACACCGTGTGCTCAAGTTACGGCCAAAAAACCAAGTGCCCCTCTGAAAAACAACTCACTGGAAAAAATTTGACGCCCGTCGGAAGGTTCACCGGGAAAATGTGTCGACCGCCGGAAAAGAAATTTTTTGCCAAAAAATTTGAAAGAGTTGCCGGAAAAAAAATTATGGTTGCTGACGTCATCCCTGACAAGCCAGTGGTTGGCCGGTGGCAGCCACTCCCAGGCAGCTCCCGGGCGGTGTCACAGAGGCGGGCAGTGCCGCTGGTGGCGCGGGTAGCTCCACCGGTTGCCGGAGGCCAGAGGGTGGCGCGCACTGGCAGGGGCCGAGCGCGGGCGGCTGGAGGGTGGTGCCAGGGTGGCGCGCTCCGGTAGCCCCAAAATTTAATATAAAAAATGCCTTTTTTAATTTTTTTTTCCTTTTCGCCTCGTTTTTCATGCCCATACGGCCCTAATAGGCCAAAAAAATTTCCCTGAGGGCACTGTAACCAAAATGGTCAAACTTTATATGTATTTCGACTCTCCCAAGCCTTCTAAACGCAATGGTGGAGTCCATTTTTTCTCAAATGGCTCCAGAAAATAGCGCCTCCTTAAAAGTGACAGAAAAATCCCAGCGAAGCTGTGGATGTCATCTTCGAATTGTGGCTTCAAAAAACCTTCAAACCAGGCAGTGACAGGGTGGCTCTGATACTATGTAGAAGTTGATAAATCCAACTTCATAGCTCGCCAAGAACACCTGCATGCAAATACCTGATACTGAATGGAAACCAAAGAGACAGAAGCAAGGGTTTGGAAAATCTCAGCGAAGTGAGAGCAAAAATATTATTTCCCAAAAAAGTGAATTACAATAATTACAAAAGCGGCATATAAGGTGAGAAACCCTAAAGCCAAAGAAAGCTAGGTTTGTGCATTTAATAATTAATAAACATATTAATTATTATGCACCTACAAATGACAAGCTTAAGTGAATAGAATAATAGTTAGCTTT